>JAQFYB010000495.1:0-52290 GCA_034694085.1 Pogonognathellus longicornis
AAAAAAGTCAAATACGTATTATGTCCATTAGAGTCCATTGTGTCTTGAATATCACTTAAACGTATTCCACACTACACCATTACACATACTACTATACTACGCAAACACAATAATATAAACACGTAGACTAAATAGAAATTACGCGTTGTTAGATAAAGAAGGTAACAAGAATCACAACAGAACGCATGTAAAGTGGTAAGTTGACATTAGAGTCCTAATATTATGTCATATGGTCGTTACATGATGTAATTCAGAATACACGGGAGTTTATGTGCACACAAATTGAGGCAGTAAATGAGATAGAGATGGAAGAGATATGAGACAACGACAAGCGGACAAGTTGAGTAAAAGTAAGGTTGTAAAAAGCTAATTATTAGGATGATGATTGTTGTGATTAGTGTATAAATCATGTAACAAAAGAGTTGTTCGTTGACAATTCAATGCACAGGGGAAAATGTGATTCCGGTTTCAGTGTCACCACTTGTCTTGTATAAATTGGCCTTTTGTGTCATCGGAAAACTAATAGGAGCCTTGTTCCATTGTCTCTATTTCATTACTTTGTGTGTGTTCCATTTCTACTTTGTTCTGTTCTAGTTGAAAATTTGTAGCTTTGAGGTACCTATGTACTTATCAAGTATGTGCAGTGTACTTTGTGATGTCCTGTGTGGAATTATTTAATTTTTATTATTTCACTATCTCTTGAAACAAGACGTGTATTATGTTTTTAAAGTAAATTGTCACGCAGACTAAAGAGACTCAGGACATGCATGGCTTACACAGAGTGATAGTTAAATTGATAAGATTATTTTACTCATATATTAGTTGAGCAATCTCGTCTCATGTATTGTCAGCATTGTGCTGGTGGGTTTTACTTCAAACGTGTACATAGAAATATTTCACTAGGAATTCCGTGTAAAGTAGTGATTATCTGCAGTTGTTTTATTCTACTAGGAATAGCATTACTACCACTACTACTACTAGCAAGATCTAATTGTCCCGACGCGTTGTAGTTTCCCATTAATTAAAATGTATCAAGTAATCTTTTCGTTCCGACTGTTGGCACTGTTAATGATATAATTACCCACTTGTGCCAAAAACAAGAGTCGGGAAGATGCTAAATACAAGCCGAGCCAAAAATACAAGTAGCACGGGGAAATCCAAAGGCTGATATATTGTACGTACGACTCGTTATCATGTTGTGAGTGTTTAACGTTTTAGAATGATAAAGAAGCAAAAATATTCGCAAGAAGCTATAAGTTAAATACATACTTTAAGTATTATATTATATTCTTACACATATATAAATATTGCAATCAGACGGGAACACACAGAATGAACATGCATATAATAATGTATCCGTAGTAGTGGTAGTAAATCTTCCTTAGCTCGTTATATCAACAAGGTATATAATGTAAGCTGTTTTTCCAGCGGAACCTAACAAGATTCGATAGCATAACACACAACACACATTACAAGGAGAGTCAAGTTCAAAAAGTAGACTTTTGAGTGGATGCCATGAAGAGGGTAGTGGGTAGTTGGCTTTGGCTCGGCTAGTCGCTCTTTTAATTGAAGAGAAGGAGTAAAAGTATTTTCATTATGTAAGTATCTCTGGTGCTTCCCTGTCTATTTTACTTTATTACCTGAGATAATACTGACAATGAGATTAGCTAACGTGAGTCTATCTAACGATAAGTCCACTACATGTGCAATGTACATCGGAGCTCTTACTAACTGGGAGGATTTCAATCAAATAACAGAAGAGATAGGATTTCTAAGTTCTGTTTGTATTAAATATGAAGATAGGTAAAAGGTAAGCTGACATGACGTGACGAGCCACGACTTATGTTTCTATAAAGCAAGCACCACCACGTAAGAAACTTAAAGTACGCTTGGAATGCTCTCGGAAGCAACAAGGCGTAAATTAATTGAGTGTGTCTATCTTATAAGTTGAAAGACAGTCTCTCAGCTTTTCGTGAGTGACCACAGTATGTTTTGTACATCCTCAGTTGAAATGGCAAATGAATTACTTACCAGATTGGATTGAAAGCCTTATTGTGAAAAGTTGAATGGACAAGAAAGAAAAGGCAGACGAATGACAGAACTTGATCAGAGATAAGGTGTTAGGCTTATTGTAATGTAATGAATGTGTTTCACCATTTTTACAAAAGTCTCTATTTTTACAACATTTGTGTTTGCGGCTTGTAAAAGTAATACGTGGTGAATTCTTAAGCGGGAAAAAATTCACATGAGATACAGATACAATACACGAGCTGTATAGTGCTAGGCAATAAATCAAGGAATTTGGGTGGGAATTTTTCCTCCACAAGCAACATCAAATTTTATAGCAAGTAAATAACAATGCTGCATGAATATCGTAGGAGTATTAGTTATAGTGAACTAAAGCAAAGCTACGTTTTATTGCCCTTACACTCCCTCGGAGTATACTTCAGTTCAAACTGCTGTGTGTGTGTGCTAAAGTTATTACTATTACTACTACTGCCAAGCAAACAGCTGAATTTTTCCACCATAATACTTTACATCAATGATACATGAAACAACTCACCCAAATAGGGCAAATGAATTGCACTATGTACTTCTTTCTGCTGACTATTGAAAACTACGAGCCTCGTGGAATTTCAAATCAAACATTACTTTTCTCTTCAGTTGATGAGCTTTTCTTTCTGGTCATCATTCTGATTAGTGTTTCAGAGGGGAAAGTGAAACAAAATGCCCCATAGACACAGAATGGAATTTAGGAACATTTTCCATGTCTCCCTTCCATTCCATGAATATCACCCCATAAATGAATTCTTCACCCGATCATACTATCACTATCACACTTAGCACTCTCCTCACACTCATTTAATGAAACTCAACGCTATAGCATTTACCTTGTGTTATATTTTCTGGTGAGTAATACTTATAATCCCTTTTCGTAGCAAGTTATTCTGAAAGCAATTTTTCAATGTTTATTTCTGCAAATATCTATTTTGATTGAAAGAGTTAGAAACACTAGTATAATTGTATGTATCCCTCACCCTCATGCACCCACCACACATACCAGAAATATTAGCTTGTCCATTCATGAATTCATACGAATAAAAAGTCTACTAAACAAAATGTCCTGAAATATGTATATGAATTGATGATGTTATACATAAGAAAATATTTATATTCTGTAACAATACGGTGCAGTAGTTAAGAATCATATTTTACCCGAGAAAGTTATATGAAAATGAACGTGTAAAAAGCGGATTGGGTATTATTAGGAAAGACTGGTATAGATACATTAGAACCATTATAAGTGTTTGATCATGAATGAGAAAGCACTGAGTAAAATATTAGACAGGAGATGGACTGGAAGAATTTATTTAATGTACTCATTTACATTGTAGACGAATTGATGGTAAGGAACGTGATTCTAATAGAATTCAACAGGCTGAAAATAAATTGGGATTGCCACACACAGGCAACTTTCTCATCCCAGTAGCTACTCATTGACTCAACTCAATTTCATGTAAGAGATTAACCTTTTGTAAGCGAGTGTATGATTTTCCGTCATTTTATCAGCATCCAGCTTCCCCATTCTTTTTCGGTGACTCTTTCCTTATTTTCTCTCCCCTCTCTTCCTCGGTTCTTTCCCCTCATATTGTTCTCTTTCACATTACATCACTGTAGTTTATCTTTTCACACCAAGCTTTGGTGCTTGTGCCACGTAGGTTACATAAGGGTCATAAATTACGTCGCGCCAGCCTTTTTTGTTCGCCTTTTGTGGCGTGGTGATGTAGTAGTGTAGTGCTCTACAACTACAACAGCGTTTTACATAACTTGTTTACTTAGCTGATCCTTGAACACATACGTTAATAGAATTTCATATTGAATTATGAAGGACTGCACTGTTGATTGTACTGGTGTGCATACTACGTGTGTGTGGTGTCTTACATTAATTATTGTACAGTTCTTACTCATAATTATACTACTATTGTACTAGTACTTGTATGTAGTATAAGCATTTGAAACTAAGTAAATTCCAATGGAAGTCTTAGATGAAATGCTACGTGTTAAAATAATTGTATTTAATTAAAACTTTTATTGTTGGATCCTGGACAGGTCCCAGAACACGCCGTGGGCGGAAAAAGGAGAAGGAAATAGACGAGAAAAGACCTAGGACGGCTTTCACAGCGGAACAACTCTCCCGACTCAAAAAGGAGTTTGAAGAGAATCGATACTTGACAGAAAAAAGACGCCAGGATCTCGCGAGAGATTTGCGACTTCACGAGAATCAAATTAAAATCTGGTTTCAGGTGAGAATTGTACTTCAACTAAACTAGTCAGATTTTTTCACAGTTGAAGTTTAGCGTAGGAATGGTAAAGAGAAACTGTAGTACACACATAATACATCTTGTAATGAATTCAGATAGCTCTATCTGGCTGAAGCTACAATTATAATAAATTGTCTTGCATGTCAGCTGCGAATGTATCAACTAGTAAGTACCACAGTTATTAGTAAACTGCATGGCAAGCAAATGTAGATAGCACATTAGAAAGATAAAAAGCCAGTTTACCATTAGCAAGCCTCAAACTTAATTTTATAGACTCGTTTCACTCATTCACAATCAAAGTGGGGAATGAGGAACGGCATATTATTACTAGTTTGTGAATGTAAACGATACTAGTGAAAAACTAAATCATTATTTCTCTATGTGCCGAATTACCTTTGGTTTCTATCCCTGTTTGTTTATGCACAATGAATGACAATTGTGTCTTGCTGCTCCTGATTATGAATGAGCAATGAGTGTCTGAGTGCAAACTGAAAACATTGTGTTTTTGTCTACATTCACTTAATTACGAACTGTTAGGAAAACAAGCGTCTTCTACAACAAAGAAAGATTCCTCTGCACAGATACACTGATTCAACCGCGACAGGTGTAATTACACATTACATACCTCCATGTAGTATTTCTACTAGCTATTTACGTTGTAAAACAAATTGCTGTGCTATAGCGTACATGTACATGTACTTAAGTATTGCCTATGCTATTTTTATATGAAAATGTCTGTTTGTATAAAGACTATATTATTATCCTATACCTACTCAGCATAATCATGGAAATCAAAGACTCGTTTGTTTATTTTATGCTTATTGCTTCCTTTCAAACAAATCTCATTCATTTTAATTCCATCAAAAGTTGAGAGAAACCGCAGTGAAGCATCAGAATAGAATACAAGCGAAAACTTGTAGGAATCTCTGTCGCTCATTTCCATTGTTACCTTTTCGTTATGGACTGTCTGGGTGTTCGACCCAAAGAAATTTGTGGTAGGCTTGTTTCCTTCTGGTTGGCTTATTTGCATAGTTTTTGGTGTTTGTGCCATTATTGCTATGATAAACATATCCATATAACACAACCGTACAAAAAATAACTGTTAGCTGTTAGTGTATTAGTATTAGCATAGTATTCAATAATGGATGAGGAGGCTTCTCTCTGAAGTCTGTGACTGAAATTTAAGTATGTTGATTATCCGACAGCAGCTTAAGTACGTACCACCATACCACCATAATGGCTTTTTGTAAAACTATCATCCCCATAGTGTACGCAACGTGCACATTACATAGCTAAGCAGCAGAACAGACAAAGACATGTACAAATACAAATACCAATACAAATATATGAAACAAGACAAAAAATACAAATTGTTATAAAACAAGGCGTAGATGGCACAAAAGAATATTATTATTGGGGAATAAGAAATCTTGTTAGTGCAAACCGACAAGGAATGATAAGAAGGAAGTTTCTTTTCTCGAGCTTGTTTACTACTTATGTTGTATTTGATGCAGTTATTGCCTGGGTAGTCTAGTTATCATCAATAATGTGTGTGGCTCATTTTGATGTGGTTTTGTGGTCATTTTATGTTCGTAGAACAAACGAGCCAAGCTGAAGAAAGCGACAGGACAACGAGGAGGCTTAGCAATGCAATTGATGGCCCAAGGACTCTATAACCATTCCACCATCCCACCGAAATCCGGTCCTGGAGCTGAGGATGATTCTGATGATGAGTAAATTCACCACCTTTTAACGGTCTACCTTTCCAAAAGATAGTCCTACCATGTACTAATCATTAGATGTAAAACAGATAGAGTCAAGCACACTAGGTTAACTTCGGTAATTATGATAATATGTTATATATGCAGTAAGACTTTAAAAATCCATTGTAAAATGAGTCAATGACCACCCGGTCTTCTGTCATGATCTTATTATACAAAACCATAAAACCTATGTAATTTTAGCGGTTACAAATATTAAAAGCCGATCCGAACGAATTATCTCATTGTCACACAATACAATACATATAACCATTATAGCTACGTTTCAAGTTAAGTAAGCAGTTAGGTTGACCAATAATCAACGAAAGTCTTGCTGAATTATTATTATTGCTAATAATTAGTGTAGCAATAGCATGAGGGAATATTAAAGCAGCATGGAGAAGAAGTGGCAGACTATACTTAAACAGAATGTTCCACTTCCGAATACAATAACTACTTACTTGACTACGTACTACGTACCGTATTACCTTGTAAAACAACGACATCGCCTTCTAGTATTAAACAGTAGTGTAGACGTTACCTTATAATCATAGCAGTAGCTTCATTACTAAAAGAACACCAGAAAATAGTTGCTAGTATTATCAAATTAACTCATTCGACTTGAATACGTAATGAAGGTGCGTTAAGTTACGTAAGTATCGAAGAATCGTTGCTTTATTATAGTAGACACTATTTATTAGTACTATAATTTAGGCTGAGTTACATGTTCCTTGTTTAAGTGGTAATATTATATTTATCACAAATCCCCGCTTCCATATACAAGTAGTGATTTGTAGACTTTCGCTTAAAAACTCATTCTTACTAATCCAGATGGGTCCATATTTAATTTAATTGGAGTTATTTATAACATGTGTGTACATTTTAACATTGAAACAGTTTATTAGCAGTTGGAAGGTAGATTTTATTATATCATTAAACGTTTTTAGTTCCTATTCGTACCGCATTTGGCATTTAATCATGTAATCCTACACAAAATCGCAATGTGTACATTAAAAATGTCCATTATGTAATTTGTAGGCCTATAAGACCATTATTTACCCAAACACTATACATAATCAGTAGGTATATTATTATACAAGAAAACTGGTACTTACTAATGTTATTTACTGTAAGACATTTATTTGGGAATTATTACTTAAAGATACCAAACCAGAGTTGATTTTTGCAGAATTAACTTGAACACTTGAAGTTAAGTGTGTGAACACTTTTATTTACGTGTATTATTGTAGATATTTCTTTAGAACTAATGTATATTTTAACTGTTTCATAGTGTACATTTTTTATTGACATAGACAAGCCGGTAACTGCGTTTAGTTGAATGTTTTAGTGTAGCTACTAGACATTAAAATATAAATTTTAAAAAGTATCTACTATAAGATATGCAATGTAATTGTATAAATGAAATGAGTAGAAATTAATGCGGTCACAGAATAAACAAGCAAGACTTACCTAAACCTTTACTTAAAAAATACCCGTGACCAGTGCAGTTTTCTGTTGGATACCTGTATCTGTAATTGTGTGAAAACCTTGCGAAAAAATGTAGTCCAAAAATAAAAAATAAATTCTCTGACAGCATAATGTCATCAAATATAACCCTTGTGATTTTTATACTTTTTTACATACATCCATGCAAACAAAGCATACACACGCTTAGTGTATTGTAGCATCATGAAATTGTACTTCGCAATATGCCGCAGTAAATATAGCTATAATTATAGCACGAAGCAAGTACTATCCTTGCGTGACCCAACTATAGAATAAAATGGAGATAATAAATTGGAGCAGCAACAAAAGGTATTTGGTGTTTGAATTTTTATTATAATAGGTGTATGCGGTGGATGGAGTGAATAGGTTGATGTGGACAATCAAGAAATAATCGCTGCCTCTTGTGACTTGTGTTGAAAATTATGATGGCTGCATTTGGCAAAATATAAGGCAGCATGCGCAAATATAACCGTATAAGGTAGTCGAGAGGGAGGTGAGTTTGACTGCGGCCTGCTTGTAGGTAGAGTTTAAACTCACCAGCTTACCATTACTAGGTGTAGGGCTAATAATAAACAACACACGAAATTCGGCTTGGCTGTTTTGTCCCAATGTATTTCACTCACTCTGTTTTACAGCATTCATGTAAATTGCCAACATTCCAAAGTCGTGCTTAATGGGAATAAGTTGTTTTCGGCATGTATGTGCATTGTCTACGTATTCCATTTATTTCATTTCATAATAGAAACTATACATTTTCTTTTTTGTACAAAGTACAAACAAACTTTTGCAGTGTATGTACAAAAAACTATTTCATATAAATATAGCTAGGACACTTCAACTTTTGTATTCACTACTGTAAATGCATACTATACCAGTAACCCATAATGTATTATTTTATATACGAGTTGATTTACTACTTGCAACGTGCATACAATCATATAACTAACCCTTTGGTAATAATTTGTTTTGCATAATATAATATTCATGTATCAATTCAATCTGATAGAGTTTGCCTGACTCAGGCAATCACAATCAACAAGGTATTCACGAATTAATAAAAAGTATCGGCATAATACATAAAAGTAAACTTTGGGTGATTTCTATCTGAAAGTATATTTGTTATGTCCAACTAGCCACTTGTCTTAGAGTGTGCTCATGGATTGTAAATTCCTTTATATTGCAAAATAGCACAAAATATGCCCACTCAACAACCCACGAGCATTGCAAAGCAAATACAAGTTAAAGTCAACGAAGATAATGATCATTTAATGGTAGGTGCATGACAATAAGGAAAAGAAGACGAAGAATGTAAATTTTAATAACGACTAACCAAGTAATAACATTATATTATTATGATCTACAAAATTATTTGACATATTGAATTTTTTAGTTTACGATATGATCTTTCATTGTACATACCTACCACTACGCATGATATCATCATTCATACGTTTTTAACTCGCATATAATAAAATAAAATAATGAGTAAAGTATTTCATCAATTCAACACAGCACATTCCACACTCGCTTACAGCTACTTATCGTCAATACACAAAATCCTCACGCATGATAAAATGTTTTAGGTATAAAAGAAGTAGATCATTGTATTTTATGTTTTTACGAATATGTTATACAATATTTACATAGCGAGTGTGTTGCATGTGTGTATGGTTTTTATAGTACTAAGTATAAGCCTTGGAGGAGATTAAAGATATTATTAGGGTATTCTATGTGCCTACAACTCTGAATATTATGGGCGCATGTAGAGTATGAAGGAATAATGTAATAAGTGATTTATACGTAGGTATAGCATTACATGTAGTGCTGCTATGCTGGCGGCATTGTTGTCGTAGTGTACATAACATAACATGGAGCGTACGTAGAAGAGTCAAGTGATGTAGTAGCATTAGCTAAAGAAGCAAATAAGTAGGTAGATTTTGTTTGAGTTAACTCATACTCACAGCTTTCCTCAGGACAGAAGTCTTACGCTCTGCATGTATGCAAGTAGCATAGAATGGCGTGTGTGGTCCCTGGTCTAATTAGAAGGCATTTCCCGCATTTGTCACTTCTTGCTACAGAATACACTTCAAGATTATAATAATATGAGCCAGAGCAAAGCAAAGGCTGCTAAGCTTATATTAAAGTACATTCTTCTCTGGGCATACTACTACACTACATACAACCATTACATTACATACATACAAAAGTATGTAAAGCAGATACAAGTCACAAACTTATACAAATACACTTCGTCTACTATCACTACAGACACTACACTAGTGAAGTTTTTAAGATATGAGTTTGTTTGCTCCAGTATGTGTAGTATCTGTAGTGCAGTAGTCGAGATGGCGAGTAAAATAAAGTAGAGGTTGACTTTTACATACACACATTTACTTGCATATAGAATTACATATTACATACCTATGCGGGCTTCAGCTCGTATTTTATTCTCTCTTTACTTAAACACGTTCCGTGCACATAAAAACTGGTCACAAAACAGAAATGGAAATTATCTGGCGAACAAGCCGTTTTATCTCTTCTGTGCTTTTCTACTCTTTCTACATTGCTCCTTATACAGATACTACACTACAAAAGCATTTCTCATGCATACCTAGTCGATTTCCTATGTGATGTCAGTTCACTGAACTAATTTCATTCTCACTCCGCGTGGCTATATATGTACATGTATGTATGTGTAAGCAGTTTAGTCTTTGGAGTAAAAAGGGTCTTGAAAGGATTACCACTATTGTATACGTAGAGATGAGAGTGGAGTAAAGTAGACAGCTTTCAAGTTGGAAAACAAAACACTAAAATTAAATTAAATCTTGAAATAGAAAATGTTCTCTTGTCATGAACAAGAACATTTACAAAGTTCTTCTCACCTTAAAACTTTTTACTGGAGAAAGTTACACATCTTCTACAAAAACGATTAGAGAATCATGCGTTGCATTCATTCAAATGATGGGGAAATAATGAAAAAAATATACGCAAGTATTTCTTCAATAATTAATTAGACATACGTCCTTTCATCCTTTCGTTATGTGCTACAAAGTACAAGGCTGAAAAATAAAGTTTATGTTCATATAAGTCTCACTCTGGTGGAAAAGTATTAAAATGAGAGGAAAAGACGGGGCAGGAGCAGAAAATGTAAGCAATGTCAAATGAAATGGGAATGCAGAGCTAATTAGAAGGGAATGAAACAAATTCCTTTCTTCGAGAGAAAGAGTAAGTGATAATTAGGTGGTGGTGCTTTGCTATGACAGACACATAAGAAGTCTTGAGCCATTGATCTGAGGATTATTAGAAAACAGGCCAAAGTGTCATGTTCGGGATGTGCTCGTGTCGCCCTTGTTGAATGCCTCACTTCTCCCGTCTAATTTATGTTAGTCTCTTCCCCACTTACTATAACTGACTAACACCACTTTTCCTCCCTTCATGAACAAATAGTATCTCTATACCACCACACTCATACACACTCCGTGTATAAAACTCTTTTACGAAGGGTGAAACGTAATGCACCAATTTGAAATGCTGCAATTTGCCTTTTAGTAGTAAACTGTGACAATATGCCTTCTCGAGAAATTGCGCATAAATTCTCATATTTACTAGGCTTTAATTGTACATACATGTAGCTAATACTGCGAAGCATTTTCTTTCGAAAGAGAATTAAGCGTAGTGCTTTTATGTACATACATTACATAGCTATATAGAAAAGAGCCTGACGTTGGCTTATTCATCACGTAAAAGCTTGCTACATCCACTAAAGGCACATCAAGGTAGTAACAAGAGAAATGGTGATGAAGGCAGAGGAGGGAAAAGTCTTTTTTGCAGAGCAAGACAGAACTTAAGGAGCGTGTCAAGTAGCAACAAGAGATTTCGGTGTTTTTCAACTTCCTTTACTTGTATTACTTTAACTTTTAACGGGTACTGTGTGGTAAGGCTTCACAATCCCCTTATCGCTTTAGCGTCTTAAACATTCACTCTATGGTACAGTACACTGCACATAAGGCAAAACATCTCCTCCCTCCTGTCTGCTGTCTGTCATGTCAGTTGAAACTAAATTGAGAAAGCACTCCTTGGATATCGGGAGAGGTAGATGGGAGATACCCATTGTCTCTAACAGCCCATATATTTTGGATTGGTGATGCTCTTTGTAAATTCCTAATACTCTTCTGGTGGAATATATTAAACATCCTTTTTGTGCAAGAAGGAGACCGAAACTCTACGGTAATGTAAGAAGACGTTGCAATACTGAAATATACAGTTAATGGAATGCTGTGAAATTGAATATTCAATATCAATCCAAGTGTCTTCTTATCATCACTCAACACCCCATCACACCACCAACAGGGATTCTAATGGAATACTAGAATAGCAAAAGACAATAATATTCTAGTGCCAGAAACTAGAAACCCACTCTCATAGTCATCGTCAACTCAATTCAAAGTCTTTGAGTGATGTCATATCGTGTATCCGAAATAGATAAGTAATACCGTAATATATGTACATGTAGAAAAAGTCTGGTGCTGAGTTCACCTGGGGACATACACATTTATGGTTTTAGTAGCCTGTTATTAGTATTGTATAATACATGTGTAAAATGACAACATCCAGTTCTCGGTGACTTGTGCTGAGAATGTTATTGATAGGCAACAATATTTTATGTCCTCAATTGCTAATTATCGAATTGCTTTGATAAGTAGATCAAAGCAACCGAAAGATATCAATCAATCAACGCATCTGTGTGATACCACAATCTATTAGTTATACGGGTAAATTAGCTGGTTATTAATATATCTACCCTCTCAGTCCCTCTCCCATGTATTTAGCGATATTCTTAAGTAATTCAATTTATGCATAGAACCAATTTGATACTTATATTTTACAGTAGAGTATATTACAATAGAGTAGATACATGTATTGCATATAAATTGAGAAATGGCTCAAAATTCTTCAAAATTTGTATTAAAAGTGAAATGAAAACTGCGGTACGTAAGACATTACTAAGTGGTTGTATTATGTTTCTGTAAAGTACTCTGATACTGAACTAACTTTAAACTTTTGACAAGAATAAAATGAATAGGAAAGTATGGGAGAATAAAGTAATATGTTTAGTTTGTAGCAAGCACCGAGCACAGCAAAGGGGCAGAGTGCACATCTAAGTTTTATAAGAACATAATAAGTGTATTAGGTGTATTACTAGAAGCCTTAATGGCATGAAGAAGCTCATGTGTGTTATATATCGCATGCATTATTATTATTGTTATGCATGTATTATATCCATATCGTGTTTGTGTATCTACACTACTGACTACAAGCAAAAGCAAGTCCAGAGGATCAAACTCCACGGTGGTCTTGAATAATTAATGCAATGTCTCGACACCTTATGCCGTGCAAAACTGCAAAACCTAGTCATGTATTCTGTCAATGTTATTTCTCGTCGGTACTACTGGTCTCTGATCAAAAATTATTTGCCAAGTTTCATTCACATACATACTTACTACGTGTGGATTAAACCATTAAATTTTCCTATTTTGCAAAAACCACTTAAATGTTGCTTAAAAATGGATTTTTCACAAGCTTAATGATTTTAATGATTGATTATATAACATAACACTTAGAAACGCAAAAAAGAATTCTATGAGAAAACCTTTATTTGCTAGTTCCTACACTCAACTCAGGCAATACAGACAGATAGGTAGTATTGATTAAAATTCAACACACTTCATTATTGATAATATCTAATGGAAAAAACAGATTGTATGAGAAAAACATTTTATTTGTTTAAATTTTGCAGGTATTAAAGAATATTGGTCATGTAATTATAATAATGGAGAACTTAACATAGTAAACGTACGTCTTGAGCAGAAAACTGTTGGATTCCAGAAGTCACGCATATTGAATAATGATGGATATAAAAAAGCATTGAATATTGAACACGCATATTTTTTAGAGAGGATCATTGCAGAATGGATGTGTATGTGCAGTAGTTACATATTAAATTTGAATTACATATTGTATTTCAATAATACGTGTTAGTATTTTCCGTATATGTTGCAATAGAAGAACACGGTAGTACTACTGTAGCACAACACTAATGCTTCCTTTGATTAAGAAAGCAAAAAGTGCTGATGAATTCATGTGTGGTAATAAAATAAAAGGTTGTAATGTAATGTTGATGTAAAGTATACCAGACCGGACCAGTCCACGTCGAGTTCAAGTCCAGTTTAACAGAGTGAGTCCTGCCTATCGCCGTGTGTGGCTTTGATCAACACAAAGTTAAAATAGACTGATTAACAATACACGCAGATAATAAAGATAGCGAGTTAGTGATAGTGTATTTATCTACAATGTGTGCATTCTACATAAATGGGTATTTCTATTAGCATATCATATACTTACATATTAATTCAACATTAATCCTAATATCATCCATACACATCTACAGCAATACCTACACTAATATTATGCTCTATGGTTTAGTTCGTTTAGTATCAAGTTTCTAGTAGTAGGAAACTTTTGCATTTTCCTATTAAGCAAGCATAACTTGGGGAATCCACACTTAACAATTAATATTATAGAAAACGTTTATGCGCGTAACAGTACCAACTCCAGTTTTCAATCCTATGTTAATATGCTACACTGCTTGTTAGCTAAATCGCTATAGCCATTTAAGTGTGCATGTAGTGTATAACTTATTCTACGCATAATATTAACAACACACTTTGGTCGGCACTCCGTCAGTTCCTGTTACGTTCATATACTATACTACTACTCTATGCTACCGAACCGATAAACGGCTACTATGTGTAATTCCTGTAGACGAGGAACATTGTAATACATCGGTATAACTGGTACGTGACAATGTATCGCCGATTTTTACTACAAACTTTTAAGCTGTACCTTTCTCTGTAACATAAATGAGTCATTTTTTGCTCACTTTTCGGTATGATTGTATGCATTAGTCGTATAGCATCGTAAAAGAAATAATATCGCCGTCTGTAATCAAAGGAGTTGTTTCCGTGTCAGCGAGGCACATCAAACTTAAGGCAACTCCACAACCTGGCGGTCCTCTGAAGTTTTTATTGTTACACTTCCAGCTTCTGTCGTTAACAGCTCCTGATCATTACCTCAGTTTGCGACTTTATAAGTTTTACTAATGGAAATGAACGCTCCAATGCTAACAACTAAAGTCTTTTTGTCAAGAAAAATGTTGTCAATGTACATAAAATATAATTATACAAATGTGGCTGTATTATTTTCTATTGTAAGTAATACTTCGTCTAAGTAATACAACAGGGATAATCACAATCTTTCCAAGTATTTTTCACAATTTACACGCACACCATATACGAGAAAATCAAGATACAGACTATAATAACATTATAGAAGATATCTTGATAGAAAATTACACTCAAGAAATGAAGTTAAAAAAGTTTTACCTAAGGGGAATTTACATTTGAATTCATATCTTACCCACTTTGTACACTACATGTATGTTAGGTCGTATATAGAAAGTGTGTTACACAGCAATTTACAAGTAATCTATTATTGGCAATCACGACGAGAATTACTCCATATAGACAGTATTCCAAAGGTAACTACTAAAATATCATTATCGTTATAGAATTTTCATCATGCAGAAAGTTAAAATCAATCTGTCGAATGTAACTCGAACATTATGTATGGCTTAATTGTGATCACGTCAAAACATTATTCACCATCATGCAAACTTCTCGGTCGATAGATCAATCATCTAAAAGTTGGCTCATTCTGTCACGTCAATCAACTGTATACAACCTTATCACCATGTCCCAATAATGTACTCAGTGTGTGCGTTTAGTGCAAAATTCTTTCTTATTGTATACACATTGCGTTTATAACCGTTGCATTGTGTGTATGTGTACAGCTATTTGTATAATGGCTTAACTAATGCTGAGAGTTTACTTTTGCGTACTTGTACCTACATTATTGTAACTAATCAGCATCAAAACAATTTAAAGAAAAATGCTTTGTGCTCAAATACTTAGAAAAATCATTGATTACTATGAAATGGGTGGTTTGTAATCTGATTTTTTGAATTTGAGGAGAAATCGTCCAATCAATCGCTCGTATATCATGAATTTGCATCAGAATGTGTAATTAAGTGTTTGCAAAATGTTGATTTGGTAGACGCACCGATAGAACAAAAATGTATGTCGATTACTTACCTCAAATTAAATGAATACTAAATAAACATTATAGATACACACTAAAGACATTGAAGAACATTTATGTAAATACTATCGCACCATTCATAACATAACGGAGTGAGATCACATTAACCCTCATAGGACTTGACAGGATGTAAATGGAATACTCTACCATCTTGTCTCTCGTATTCCTAACGAAGTTTAATCACAACCCTTCAGAAAGATACAGTTACTAATTTATGCGGAAATTTTCCCTTGATTTTTTCCAACTACTTATGCTGTGCATAGTGTATAGTATACTTTTATAGTAATTTATCCAAATGAAATATATTATTTGCTGTAAGTGTACTTTTTTAAAGGGGAAAGAATGCCATGTAATAATAGTAGGTACAATAATGTCGATTAAAAATCAGAGCTGCGTCAATTCATAAACGATTGGATTGTATCTGCCTTTCTTCCTTTTCATAGTGTGTGCATATGACTGTAGCAGTCAAGTGCAAACAGTTTATGGGAGTCCGTAGTATGCACACAAAGAGGTGTAACGTTACTATGTAATATTGAATTAGCATATAGACATAGCAGATACAGATTGTAGGAATTTATAGCACCAACTATGTAGGTACATAATGCTATAGCTACACACATAGGTATACACGTCAAGTTAAGGGAAGATCGGCATCCGTTTGTCAGTGTGTGTAGTCTTTGTAGTCTCACCCTTGCGGAATGTTAATTGAGGAAGGCAGTTAGCTTAATTGACCTGTGATTAGTAAATGTGTACATGATTAACAAAGTCCTCTGGCTACTTATTTTAAATTGCTACAATTACCATTCGTTGTGCTTGCCTACATGTTTTGCGTCTATGTACTTCTATAAGCAAGCGTAAGCGACCAGTTCATACACATAAAATGCAGATCTAAGTATTTGATTTTACATTCTATGGTACATGTAAACAGGTACCTAGTTTGTTTAACTGTATCAAATATTGAATTAGGTACAAAGAAGTAAGTAAATACCTATGTACACAATACAAATAGTAGGAAGGTAGACACAATTGTATTATTATGCGTACACGCTCTGAGCATTTCAAGTGTCTCAATTTGTATATAAAAATTCTTGACATTCGATTCACACATCATCAAATCATGGTGAGCAGGTATGCATAATGTCTTGACTGTATATGTACATGTTTTATTGACTTAACGATACAATGAACAAGTACGAACGAAAACAATCGATTTCCTTTTAAGAAATTAGGAAGAATAACTGGAATTAACGAAATTCAATTGTGGCAGGGGTATATCAAATATCATGGCCTTGTTTATTCTCCGGAGATAATAAACAACGACAACACAATCAAATCACACACTAGAGTCAGAATGTGCACAAAATAACACGTAAACTGTTTGCAATTAAGGATTATAATTATTTTTGTGTGTTAGCCTGCAATTTGGTAGTTGCGTAGATGTAGTCTAATTACCTCGGTCTACATAGCTATGCTATTTATTTGCACACGTAAAATATTCCTAACTATGCAATTATTTTGTGCGTCTTGATATGCTAGTAGGTATACTTATAGTTGTGCGATTGCGACATGGTTTATACTTTACATAGTGATTGCTAGTGTTGTAGATTATAGCGAGTTTCGAGTGCTTGTACATTACTCACAATATTAGCAAGTCAAATGGCAGTTATAGTTTCGAATGTATCAAATTTCATAGAACCTACTGCTATTAAGTACCGTGTACCTTTCCATTAGTGTTTGCCGACAGCTGAAACTCTGCACACAGAACTTGTATAGAAGCATGGCACTATTTTATGGTAATAATACGATGAGAATTTGTAACTTGACGTGTCGTAGCGAGTAAGAGTTCATTCCAGTCATCCAGTGGTGTATTGACCACTCAAAGTAAGTAAACCTCTGGTCAAAAGTCTACTTATATGGGTCTACTTGCTCTATAGTTATGTTAACTAATCATTACGCACATGCAAGCCTTGTTAAAGACTTTTATGTGATTTTTGGTGTGAGAGTGTTTCGTATTTGCGCTATAGCAATACACGGAGTTTCCTTTCTTACAAGACTTCCGGCTTCTCCCATTTCTTATATAAAATCTCACTCGCCAACTGGAAATCAACCATCAAGTCAAAGTCTCGTGAAACGAAATAAATGTTTTTTTTCAGCTTTTTTACTGATTTAGAAAGGTAATTTATTTAAAAATGGCATGATTTTGCACTATTGTGTGCATATATGGCAGACTGAACTCTTATTCTCTTTCTCCTTTCAAGAGTTTCAAGGAATGTAAAATGGTGATGGTTATTTCATGCTTGTGTTTAGTTTGAGTCATAAACATTTTTTCTGTTTGTAGGATTGTTGTGTTCATAATTTAAGTTGAATGTCGAGATCTAGTTCATTTTGCAAACATGATTAGAGAGACATGTGTATCAGGCTCTCTACACTACAACTAATATGTACTTAGCGAATCACTTATGAAATCCATTGCCAACAACATGCACAAGTCAGATGTGCTACGTATTTATCATAAGTGGGAGGCCAGACCAACTAACAAGTTCTGAAGTGAACTATTTATTAATTTAATATAGCGGCTCATTACAGATTCGCTTTATTGTTATTATCATTACTGAAAGGAAATGTTGACGAACTCTGAGGAGAATTGAAATAAATTGACGAAAATGGTTGAATTGAATAATGCTAAATTAACTTATAGGTATATCTATTCACCTTTGTTTCACTAACAAGCCTAGTACTTCAATCAAGCCGACATTTTTGTGGAATGATATAAAATACAAATACTTATAATAAATACAAATCAGAGAATGGGTCTACACAAATGCTCCTTCCTAAGGTCTAATTGCAAACATAACATGGTTAGCTTTTTAGAGTTTAAAAGTTACAGACATAGCTACAGTATGGATATGTATAATATTGTGTAAAAAAGGTGTACAGTAAATGTACAAATGGTGTTTCTATAACCATGGACGATTGATGATGACTCGAGGCAAGGATAAATAAATTAGTGTGTTAAATTAATGATTGAGTGAATCTTTTGTTTGCACTCTTCAGCTGACCAATTCAACTGTAGTGTGAGATTTCACAAGATTCATGAAATATTAGTCTCGTAAAGGCTACCTTTTATCTTTCCATCAAATCGACAATACAATCACGCTTATCTTTAAATATTATACAAATACAACATTACACATTAATATTATAGTCGTAGACATACCTGCCTAACTATATACAAATTACATTAATACTAAGATACACCTGTGCCCACACATATTAATATTATTATGGTACACCTATCACATGGATATATTTATTACGATGCACTCAACATTCTTGTTCAATTTATTTCTAGCCACACACAGTAAACAATACAAAGCGTATTCTAGGCGTAGCAGAGGCCATAGTGAAATGCAATGATAGTAATTGTAGCATCGTAATAATATATAAGTAAAATGATAATGTAACAGTTTTCGCTCAGTAACTCAGCAGGCCTTGATTGCTGATTTGATTTCTTTTGATATAAAATCAGATATGAGACTACAGGCTTGGAGCAATAAGTAGGAATGATAATTTTATGATCAAGCTCAAGAGTTTGTAAGCAATAATCGCATTGAAAATCTTCAGAGGAGAACAAAACAGGCTAAAGAAATTCTGGATTGGCATTAATTTCATATAAGTAATAAAGTTGACTTTACTACAACACAGCAGCAGCAGTTTGGTATTTGTACAGAGAAAATCATATTACGAGTCTTTGAGAGTTTGCTTGCGCATTTATTATCTCAAATCCAGCTCTCCTAATGCTGATTCTTATCATCGAGGTACTCGCACACATTATGTTCACTCTGCCTGTACACAGTACTCAATCCATGCTACAATTTATACTTTAAGATAAGCAACACTTTTACTTCTCTCTCGTCTTTATTCTCTCCGGTTATATTTATTGAAATGTGTTCCTTATCAGAGCTACGTGTGTTACAATCGCCAGAATAGAAGAGCTATAAAATCAAGGTGGGAGAAAATAAAACACAATCATATACAAACACTCAAATAAAAAAATTTGAGTACTACGATACATATTTACTACATTACACATCCTTATCTTCTACACTTGCGTCTCAAGTTAAAAACAATTTTTAGTACACACAAACAAACTTTTCTTAATTAGGATGATGGAATAGAAATTTTTACCTCAATCTTACATTATAGGAATTATGTATTTGTTTTTCTTTTAAACTTTATCTTATGCTTAGTATACCGTACAGCGCTACAAGTGTATGAACTATACTTACATGTGTTTGTACAAGCAGTCTCGTTAAAATAAGGAAAATATATAAATGCAGCCGAAGCTTTTTCGTCCGTCAACTACTAGATATAATCTGCAATGTTATAATTTATTTAGTTTTGTGGCTGTTGCTAAATATTAAGTAATTCTATTATGGGCAGGAACCTTGCTAACTAGCAAATAACACATTTACTCACAGCGCTAGAGAATATTACTATATTATATAAGTTATTAAATGCACAGTGAGTCAGGAAGGCTACGGTAATGGAAAAGAACACCTCATTAATATTGCCATTGCGTTTGTCTTATGTTTATGTCTTCTGCATTCTCACTCGGCTTGACACGGACGTGAGTTTATGCAGCCTAAACTACATTTAGCCATACCATTATGAGCTTTACGTCTCTTTCAATAGTAAATACCAAGTAGCAACTAAGGTATAATGTAATTTAGTAAACCAGGAGCAAGGAGTGCATGTGCAGTAGACATATGGCAAAATGAAATGTAATAATTGTACACGTTCTCCCTGTACACTATACACAGTGAGGCAGTCCAAAACTCAATTACATCCAAGTGCCAACTTTTTGGCAATTTATTTTAATTAGACTTTACTATTTCACATTTATTCCATGTGATTCGCCTAGCTAGGCATATTTTATTACTTGCGTATCCGTTTAGTAGTAGTAGGCTCGGGTTAATTATTATCACCCACCTTAGTTACTTTTCTACTACCAGCTCGTTCACCCTGTGCATATAAATACTACACATTACATTATATTCCTTACTTATCTCCGTACTAGTATACTGCCACTACCATTACTAACTAAGAAGGCATTTCAGTATTTTTACGACTCAGTTTCATACACTTATTTATAATATACACTTAGACATACAACACTGTAGTTGGTCGTGTTATATACGTTGGCTCAAGTTCCTTCTTCTAAATTGTCTTGATGCCTGCTCCGTCGGATTTAGTCTGAGTTAGAGGATTTATCTGTAATTGTGTATCTATCTACACATATCTTAATGAGTTTCTAACTTGTGTTTCTTGAGTTCGGTGGCAGCAATTAGGATAAGGAGATGCCATATAGATTCTCACTCCTTCAACCCCATGATTTATATGAGAGAATTGAATTGTTTGCTTTGGATGTTTAATTAACAATGGTTGCTTAAGCATATTTAACACTCATCTATATAATACTGTCTAAGATATCATGTACTATAAGGCTGTGTAGGATACAGAGACTAAAAACTCTAAAGCGGATGCTCCGTGTATCTTCACACTTATCAATAGTACAATTTATTAGTATGCATGCCCATACTTGGCACAGGTTTCAATCAGTGATGATAGACATCGATCATGTAGTAAGCCTGTGTAATGGCTACTAAAGTAAAAACCATAAGATTATAACAACATTTACAATCCTGAAAAATGTAATCATTCCCCTATCAAATTACACTGGAATTACTCTATGTATTATACGATTAAGCAAATGCCATTTTCTTATATGCATTGAATTGCTCCAGACATTTATGGACATTGGGGTTGCGACCACACCATAAATGCTATAAAAATTATTCACAATCAAGGAAAAGTTTGCTTTATAATTACAATAGTTAACAGTCTGTTGAACCAATAGGTAGCAATTTCTTAATAAATGATTGAACGGTGAGTGCAAATCTCCCAGGTAGGTCAGGAATTTACTCATCACTTTACTTGTAAATGTAAACCTATCCAATCCAACAGACATGATAAACACTGTTTGAATACTAAGGTAGTATCACAGTATCAGGTACGTAAAATCTCCTTCTTGACATTACTTATCCTGAGCAAGCCAAGTCATTTCAGTTGTGTATATATAAGGCAATACAAGTATGCATTAGACACACAGAATAACATATTTTGCAAAACCTCATCTCTGAATCATAACATAGGGCATTATAAAATACACGTTCTTACTATAAAACGCAATAGATATATGCTAGCATTATTATTTACCTTTTAACTATTCAATGTTATTCATTGTAGATTCCTGTGTGTGTACGTGTGTACCTGCACTCCATCCAGTATACCTATGCATCCACATATATAGTCAGTGCGAGTAGTAAGTCTTGTTGAGGTACATTGTATTACATCTACGTAGTGTATACAGGAATTTTTGTAAGTGAAGAAGGGGAAGGATGATATACACAAGTAAGTGTAGTGTAGGTAAATGAAATATCAGAATGAAAGCAGACAAGGCAAAACTGACTGGACAGGGCAAAGTTTGGTTGATGTTGGAGTGAAAAGTTGCATTTTTGCATGCAATTGGCAATGGTAAACGTATGGGCAGAATGTTAAGATGTAGTAAGAGATTCTGGGAGCAATTGTGTAGAGAAGGTAATTTGATAGATATCTAATACCTACACATGTTGTGGAGAGAAAAGGAGTAATTAAATGGGACGGGAGTATTGAGGGGGTCTTGGGTGAAGGTGCGGATGGAGTGGATGCAAGGAGAAGCATTAGTGTCACACTGACTGACAAATGAGTGTCGGGATGATCTGCGGTGGCAACGTGTGTGGTCCTCAGGTTGACTTGACTGTAGCTTCACTCACAACACAACACACAACAGCTCCTTACGCAATAACCTCACCAACAAACAACAACGAAAGTAAACCAACCGTAGGATCTGCCATTATACGCATACCTATTACTATTACCTCGTAGTGGCACTGGCATACTTAGACTTGCATTTTTATTTAAACGAAGCAGTTCTGGAATAATATTTTAACTCCATACTTATCTGCCTACTCTTTTCCTCCCATCCTAAACCTTGTACAATCAATCTGTCTGTATTATGCAATTTCTTCATTCTTTCAACTTTGTAATGTGAATGAAAACTGGAGACTTGATTTCACTTATTCATCTGAAATTATTCATAATAATACTTACCTACTACAAAAATCGAGTAACCCTCTATTTATTGTTTATCTGGAATTGCTAAATGAGTTTTTCCACACACCTAGAAATTTATTCGCTTACGCAATTATAATAAAATGTCCTTTTGAATTAGGTATCTAATTAGTTGTAGTGTATAAATAACTTTAGTGATACTGCTAATTCGTCCATAATCTTTCAGTTCACCCATAATTTATTATTAATTTTATCAACAAAATTTCAACTCTAATCAATTGCCATAAATTTTTTGATTATTTCCTAGGTATATCTGCTTATTCTACTAGCTATAATATATTCGTTATGCAATTTTCTTACATATTATTGATGTGATTGCTTTCATATACATATTGCTTTAATATTGCTTTCGCATGCATTAACTCTACTTAAGCACACCACCGATACCCTATAAAATGCTTACTTAGACATTGAAAATGTACCTTTTACCGCATTACTTTCCAAATTTGGATGTAGGTTGGAATCACACAATTTAGGTAACTTTAATGGTACAATAATAATGTAATATCCTGCTGTAAACTGTATTTAATCCGTCAACATTCAATTATTATCTTAATTTATTACCTTTTCATTTTAAAGGTCCAAACTGCAAGAAAATATCAACTATGCTATGGTTATGTCAGGTGCACATAGTAGTTAGATGGTTATATATTAGGTACCTATAAAAAAGCTACAATGGTTTATATTTCTGTACCATTCTTACAAATACAAACTGTGTGGGTCTGTGTCTCCATGTGAGTTACTATTTCTACTATGATAAGTACATGTTTCTCGTATAGCATGCTTCCAATTTCATTCATTCACAAGGAGACCTTCCGTTCTGTTGTAATCTGAGATGTGCTTGTACAAAGTCGATGAGAAATGAGTAGGTCTTCCACTTCTGTGTGGTGAAATGCATCGTACCTTATACCTTTACAGTTTAATCGTAAGCTGTACAAAGTCTGCCTTTCAATTTCCTCTGTGTAATCTTCTCCATAACTAATTCCAGGTTTTAAAGTGCATTAACCAAATTCTGACTCAATTTTCGGTATAAAAATAGATATTATGTAATAATAAGGTTTATGTTAACTGTATCAGCTCATTATTATCCCACAGTTTTTTCTAAGATCTATGCATCATTTACAGAACTCCCACATTACTTCTCAATACATTTCACTCCGATTTTGTAACTGTTCTTTGTAAAAAACTGTTTCCTGTTTTTTTAAAGCTCTAATGAAATAAGCACACAAAGCATGCACACATAATGATGGCTTGCGCAACTATTATTGCGACATAAATGATTTAGCACGGGTAAAATTCGGTTTTGGTGATAGGATTTCTACTTTGGATCGTTTTAAATTACGTACTAGTTATTTGAGCAGATCTATATCACACATGCACAATATAAGTCAAGAAATGTAAACAATATTATGACGTAAGTAGTTTAATGTATGTATAATTATGTTAATCTTGAAGACTGAGAAGGGGCTGAAGATTTTCCACACTTACTATAATATCATGCCACCTTTATACACATGCATCTGCTCTAACTTGATTTGCTCTTTCAACTGATTGAAATATCTTTCTTACTGCATCTCAGTTACCACGCAGTATTTCTTGTAAGAAAGAAAAAATCGAAACACGCATGCAAGTGTATCAACTGTCTTAAGGTTTTACTTTTTCATTTGTTGAGCAATGAGTATCCGTATAGTAACACACACAAGTGAGACGCAGAGAGATCAATTCCAAAGAAACCTGTGTGGGTATATTACTCATGAATGATGATTCCATCATTGTGCATCGTGATTGTGAACTCAAAGTCAATCTTTCATTGTCGGTATCATTTGTCTTCTCCAGTGAAATGATAATCGGCACACTGAGCTCGTAATCAATATCTGCCGGCGAGTCAACATAAGAACCAAAGTTTAATTTCGCTTTCAAAATCCACTACAGCCAACATGATCCTTTCAGCTTGAACCAATATTATGTTATTTGGAGGTATACACAACATTTAGAACTACTTAACTACTGACAATGAGCTACACGTTGGAGGGTCGTATATTATTTGAGCGTAAGGGCATATCTAATCATTGCGATGCACCATCAGCTTCACTTAAACTGAAACTTATGTTTGATCTCAGAGATCTGATCAGATCAGTTACTCAAGCAGCGGTGATATTTTTCTGCTAAACCGGTTGGCATTTATTTACTGAGGACCACTCCGTAATTGTAGACCAGGCGCCTTGTTCACCTCACTAAAACTATTTCGAGAATTTATTTTGAAAATAATAACCCTACCATTGCACACTGCAACTGCATCTCCGATGTTTGCTGCACTGCTCTACATACCTCACCTGCTCAACTTCTTGTCTGCTCATGCAACCAAAGGATTCTAAATAGATATACGAACATGAAGAAGTTTAAAATAAGGAATTCTTATTCTTATAACAGACCACTACGACAATAAACTGTGCTCTGCAAACAAACAATTCTTTAAAAACCACAAAATATTTACTCTATTTAAGGAGTTGACAAAAAAGAAGTGGTAATATCGTAATAAGTTGTGGTCTGTGATGAAATGTCGTATTGATTTAAATCAAACTAAATCACACATAATACATTTATTCACTCAACTCCAATAATGGCAACATACATTGCATGCCGCGTACAGTAGGTATGTGAGACTATTTTATATCGCATATTAAAAAGCTTCATATTATTACTACATATTGCCTAATAAAAACTTTTCTACTACATGACACATCAGAAAAGAGTGTTTCCCAGAACTGAGGATTACCTCCTACATGAGCATGAATTCAGAAACAGGAATGATATTCATGTCATGAGCTAATAAGGAATAAATATCATGCTGTAGTACCAGTTCCATCATATGATCGGTTTTCATACAGTTTTTATTAAAGGGAGTATGGGCCATGTCGAGTCTAGTTTCACATCGTGTTGAATGTTATTAGCTCTCACCACATTGATACTTTCGAGTCCAAGCGTTAAATGTGAGCATGGAAGAACTACTTCAAATGAGGCAGAAAAATTTATGTGCCCTCTGCAAGAACTGTGATAAAATTATTATTGAAATCTGAATTTTGCACGCTAAGGCAAATCCAGTGGAGTGTCGGAGGGAAATAAGGAAAGGCGAGACAAGCAAACGGGTAAATCAACTCCCGTCTGTTATTATCCAGTCAACATCTTCCCCTCCAGGCCTCCCGCACTTCAACACTCTCAAATCAATTGTCATACAAATATTTATAACATTGATTAAATTAAATTTTACATATTGCAATAGATTCTTTCATCTCCTCCTTACAGTGTGCTTGAGAAAAATTCTTTTAAATATGAACTATGAAGTATTTATAATTGTTGAAACATATTTTTATATGAACTACCCAAAAATTACCCACAACCCAAAGAATGGTAGGAGTATAAAATATTATAGTAGTAGGTATGCATTATGCTGCCTTTATGACCACAATAATGTGACAACAAATATTAAATGAAGATAAGAAAATGTTGCGATTGAAACGATGGTCTATGCATAAAATCCAAATATTGAATTTATTTTACTTCCTACTGTTGATGAATACCACAAATCTGCTGCTTGTGCATTAAAAGGATTTTATTTCTTTAATAGATATCCCAGGTGCCTCTTCCGTTAATTGCTGTTCTGCAATAACCAGACAACATGAACATTTGATGTTGTTTATCTGAGTTGTTTTTAATAAATATTATGCTAATTGTAAGTAGTAAAGGTGATGTGGACGTTTGCATTGCATTTTTATTTATTGCTTTCGATTTTTCATTCTGAATCTTCGTTCGCATTTATAGTTTCCAAGTACAGACAAAAACAAGTGTACATACTAGTAGTACACGTTGCGTTGGGATCAATGTATCATTCATAATATCATATAGTAGTTCTCATTTGTGTATTCCACAAACACAGTTATTGCAGTTGTTCATACATATACATTACAATACAATGCATACAACAGCACAATAATATGTTAAGTTGACTTTTATTACAACAATTTTAGTGTATATGTAGATTTAGTACAAGCACTAATGTGTATGTAACCACATTAATATGCGTGTACCTTCAACTCTATAGATTTATATGTACCACTGCTAGTTGTTTTTAAAGTATTGTCGATGGATTTGTTCAGACGCTTATTTGGCTTTTGGCTCTGTTTTTTCTTTCGCATTACACTTGTGATATTTCCCATCGGATACAGGTATATAATAATATTGTGTTTATACTAGAGTAATATTACGATGTATTTTATTTGGATACGCTTTATAATATATTTATTCCCTACACGTTATACTTAGAACTAACATCATAGTTCAAACTTCAAACCCATAGTGTACGCTATACTTTTTACCTTGCTAAGTGTCTATGAACTATCAACAACTTTATGTACAATGAAATAAAACAACAATAAACACTACTAGCATTCTTCTGCAAAATCATGCACTAATTAACTTCTATTATTCATCGTTCCTTTATATTTCACATACATCTTACACACAGCTTGTATATGCATGTCTTGAGATGAGGGATAAATCATTTTGTCAAAATACTGATAATACTATGAGCAATGAGGCTTAATTTATTATTATGTATAATATGTAATACAAGCTTCAGTTCAGACATATATGAATCACTTAATTAGTAAACTGATTATGAACATCTTATCATGCAGTTGTACATGTTCTCACGCTTTATCTTATTATTATTATTATTAGTATTAAAATTGTTTTGTACATCAATATCAAGTCATACACAGTAAGGATAATACAATACATACAACACACGGAAAGCCTTTCTAGTACTTTTATAACAATAACCATGCTTTTATTAGCTTCACACACTACATTTCGTCTTTCATCACAATTAACGGCTACTAGTAAACGAACATTTTCCTACTTCTATTTATTTCACGGGCAGTCTGGATTAAAGCTTTTCAAACAAATCATACCAATACATTCCTAAGTGTAAACAAACATTTCCATTACCGTCTAAAGGCATAACACATTATAATAAACGTAAATATAAATACAAACAATAAATAAATCTTATACTACTAATGTCAAAATGAAAGTCATGATGCTTGCTCACTTCACCCCAATTGTCACGTATTTTACTTTACCCATCTTTCAGTGTGTTTTCTGTGTATGTGTAGATATCATGTTGCATAAACTCAATCCCACAGTACACACACACACACACACACCCATGTACTTTTCATTTGTTATCCATACCTTCGTTTTTTCCCATACATATTTATGCTACTATATTATATGCCATGTATCGCAGTGAATGCCGAGCTACTTTCAAGTTGTAAGGTGGCTAACAACTCGAAGTGTCTGAAGGAAGGACACCAAAATGCAACAGACAATACCAGGGCAGAAACAAAGAGGTAGTAATTTATATCCTTCCTAAAGTTAGTTTCATGCTTTAGAGTAATGTACTAAATGTACTCTACGTGTATATTATGTTATAACACATTGTAATAATAATATATAATGTGATGAAGGTACATCCGTCCCAATAAATACAAAATAAATTACACACGTTGACATATCCTAACATAACACGACATGCAATAACTATACCATGTCAACCACACAACACTTACTTCTTCGCTACACTACTAACGTCTACACTCTCTACACTCTACTACATAAATGTATTACTGAGTAATGCGTATATATACCTCTATTATTACTTATGAATGTATTTTTTGTTCAATCTGTTCTATTATCATCGCTGTGTCTAATATCCATATCTCTGTATACAATTTTTGAATTATTATTACCGTAGTTTCTGTAATTATTACTTGATCGATAGACACTCATCATATGAATACTTAACACCGCCTCCAATTGCCTATGTATTTAGGTAGGTAAGAATGCTTATACGTGTAGAGATAGATTCGTATGCCTAAACTATTTTTATGTATGTTATTGAGGTAGGTGATACTTTATGCTGTACTTTGAGACACAGAACAAGTCTACTACAGTAGTGTGTAGTACATAGTAATTAAGAGGGGTGAATTACAGACACTACCAAGACAGTTGCCCATTAATACAATAAGATCTGAGAGTTCTCATATAGATAGGTATTTATGTATAGTTAGGTAAGGTAGGATAAAGTTATAGTTTAGTTACTTTTTTGATCTTGTATATCGTACATATGTAATACACTACAATATCTCAGACAGAATAATATTATGTGACTTTACTTATTTATCTCGTTTATTATTTCGTTCCCCTACATTGTATTATTATTAGCTTATACCTAGTTGAATTCCCTCTGCTATAACTAAGTGTGGATATTTTCTTACAAGTTATGAGTTTATAAGAAGGAGCAAGGAGGGTTTGTTCTAAGCGAACGTTAACGAGGAGGAGACGTGTCCAGAGTACACCGAGAGAAGAGACAAGACAAACAGGCACCTTCTAGCTAGAAAGAGAGCAATGCAGGGAGGCAGTTGTTACACATTTTATGTTACGCTACCTTAACGCTTGCATTCGTTTTATTACAATACAATGGAATAAGCATCCGATACAGTACATTTAATATTATACTGCTGTCCCTGTTCCATTGTTAAAATTTTGAGTTTATTACGCAGGTATAGTAAGTATACTATGCTTTGCAGCAACTGTCCTAATAATGCAGCCATATAACTCAATCTCGACTAAATAGATATTTTGTGTGTCTTGGCGAGCGGAAGCATTCTGATTTCAGAGATCAATAATTCTAACGAGGGTTTAGTTTGGCCTTTAACGTATGTAACACACAAAGAACCTAAATTATTTTATATTCTTTGGGAAAACAATTCTAATGGGAAGCATGAGTTTGAAATTGTAAATTAATTGTGGCAACCAGGAGCAGTTCTCCATTTAGGTACGCAGCAAACAGATCGAAGACAAAATTAAAATTCGTGTGTAATTGTAGAACCGAAAGTGTGTAGCTGTTGTAGTCGCTTCTGTAAGTTTTGCATGTGTGTGTAGATATTAGCATTAGTTTTACATAGACATGCAGGAGACTTGGAGTGTGTCTCGCGGGTAGATCGTTCATTGCATCGCGTCGGTCCGTTAAGAAATTAATGAAGCTATGGTGGCAGTAAAAGGTAGTCTTCATCCTCGTCGATGGGAACTGTGGAATGATTGTACAAGCCCTGGGCCATGAGTTGCAAGGCAAGACCACCTCTTTGTCCTGTTGATTTCTTCAGCTTGGCTCTCTTATTCTGTCACAAGAAAACATGTCAAATGTCATTCTCTACATCACAATTACAATTACATTTGTTACACATTACATGCAAGGCATGCCACTGACTGACTGAGTGAGCACTGAGCAGCTTTAGCCACACCGTCTGTTTTCTGTTCGATTTGAATTTTTCAAGCTCACAAAGACTAAGCAACGCATATCAACATTTTAATAATTTACACATGCAATCCTCAACCGTGACATGTGGTTGACTTTTGATTCTTAGGTCAGGTGTCGGGTCAGCCATCAAAATCATTCAACCTGAGCGTTAATTAAAGCAGAAATTTATACAAGAAAACACATGTGGGCTCAACACACAAAACTTCCACCGGAAGCGTTGTGTTAAAGAATAAAAAATACATACGATACGCGAATAGGCTCATTAACGTTACGCATGTAAAAGCATCGAGTAGGTAGGTACTTTTCTGCATGCATAGTGGAAGTAGCAAGGGTACAATAAATATTCAAATAAGGTTAGAGAATGTTTTTTACCTGGAACCAAATCTTGATCTGATTCTCATGAAGTTTCAAGTCACGAGCCAAATCTTGCCTTCTTTTCTCTGTTAGGTAACGATTTTCGTCGAACTCTTGCTTCAAACGTGCTAATTGTTCTGCGGTAAATGCAGTGCGGGGTCTTTTCTCTTCAGGTTGCTCGGAAACTGTCTTTATTGCAGGAGGGTCACCAGCTTTACGGATTCTCCGAGATCTTGGACCTAAACCAATACAAATTACCGGGTTAAAAATCATTGCAATAGTTTTGTATTAAGAAGTATAAGCGTAAATATTATTTTCTTGTGGATCGGAAATACCATAATCATTTGTGCTTATCAATGCAAGGAAAGGAACGGGAAAGGACATATCTAACTGACGTCATAAATGTATGATGGAATAGTAATCATTTGTATATCTACGTTTAAACTTCAGTTAACTTGTCTCGTTACAAAATACTTTATACATAGATCTATCTAACACGTCAAGCTATGAATTCCATTCTCTCACAGTTTGTCGTGATAAAATCAGCCATTTATTTATGCGAAGACTTTGCTCTCTTAACTCCAATTTATATTTTTGACATGGATGAAATTTACTTCTTCTGTTCATTTTAGATTCCATATGCCAATACTTCCTTGAACTAATTCATACTTTTTTAAATCAACAACATTTAAAATCATATTTTAGTATCTAGCTATAGTGTGATTTCAAACAGTGAATTACTGGGTTGAAACAAGTTAGCGTCTAAAATTGTTCCATGCATGCATCTTTTCTTTATGTTGCCTATACCATGTGTATCACGTTGTATATTGAACGCAGATAGAAAAGGCCCAGATAAGACAACTTTGAAGAGATGGATTGAATTGAAACTTTGAAACTGATGTGATGCATGGCATACATACTTACACATTGGGATGGGCTGACACGTCTCGTTGCTTTACATGTGTTGTGTCCCTGTCCTTCTTTGAGTTTTGTAGCTACATGCATTAAGCTTATGTAACATTTGACATGTCCATTAAAGATTTGTCCCTTAGTTGCCAAGATATCGTCTCTAAGGATTAACTTTGACACTCGTCACTCCAGTGATGTAATCTTTTCAGACTAACCACCTCTCTTTCTTTCTTTTAGTGTTATTTCATGTGTACCTCTGCATACTCTGTACGTTCTATCTGTCTCACATTATCTAAAAGTCAATTGTAGCTGTCTTTTCTATATTACTACATCCTCACAATTTAAATATTACAAGATGTAATATGTAACTAAAATTATAATAAAAATATTATAACACAGAGGATTGATGTGAGTATTCCATTAAAAGTTGTCATCCACACTCATTCATACATTACATAGAGGTTAAAATATTAAATCTCACTTTAACAATGTAAGAAATACTTTTGGTGTACATAATTCCATTGATTCATAAGTGCATTCGAATTACTACTCAAGTAAGTACTTCTGTTATATGGCTAATAAAATATTGTAGCTATGCTTAAGGAGACCAAAGGACTTGTCATAGTGATCCCTTTGAGCTTCCATTAAAATTTGAAGTAGATACTCACATTGAATAAGTGCCAGCCTGCACCTTCGATTTTTTTCTATTCAATTAGCAAACAGATGCTGTGCAAGATTGTGTAGTACACAGTGTACATACATTCAATCACCCTACCTTCTCATTATTTACATATAAATTCACAGATTCCTTGAGTTGTGTTGTGATGCCTTGTGACTGCGACCATTTTGATCAATTGATCTCATCAAACTTCAAAGAGCATAGTAGTGTGTTAATAGCAATATTCATCTGACGCCAAATCCTCAAGTGCCATGCCATGAGTTCAATCCTCGCTCTAATGTACAGACAGTTAGAATTTGATGTCTGACAGGAACACATTACATGACAAGGCATGAAGACCAGGCCAAGAAAAACAGTCAGCCAAAACAACTCTGTGACAGACTCCTTCAATAAATACTCATGGGATACTCATACCATTCATTTTGTTTAGATTTCATTCAGCCATTACCATCTTTCAAGCTGTAATTCAAGTCATACTGTCTTTTGACTGCCCATTAGCAACAAATTCAAGTCAAGCACTACAATACATTATGCTAGAAAATGTAATAATCTCATCTCATCACAAGTACTAAAGTATACAAATATAAAATTCATCTTCATACCTACTTCCTACTTGTATCTAATACTTACACGTATCGTATGTGTATGTGTAATATATGATAAAATCAATGCTAATCCTTTACATTATTGATTCATTGTACTGTAACCGGTTTCAGTAACCATGCTCATCTACTGCGCTTTCAATGCACACATCATAAACGTCCCATAAATAGCTTCAGTATCGCATTTGCCAATGCCAATGATTTTCTAATCAATTATAAAAATCAACACACATAATGTGAGGAACACTTTAGACCAGAGTTCATGCATAATAAGCAACCAAATGAGTAACTGCCTTTACGTACCAAGATAATGAGAAGGATAATTTACATAAAACACATTGTATGCTGGGAAATTTCTCCCGTAAATAAAAATCCGATGTAATAATGTAAAAAAAGTGGCTAGAGTGAAGGAGTGTGTGTACATGTACGTGTCGTACACGTGTAAGTTATACAAAGTAAGTTAATAATGGTATATGGTACTTATGATATTTATTATGCTCTTAGGTTGCTAGAAGGGAAGGCAATGGAGTATTTATTTACCTGAGGAAGGTCGATCACTGTATCGAGTGCAATAGACCCAAGCAGGCCAAAGCAAAGGGCCCTGTGGCACCTTTGGATTAACTTTGGTCTCATCTACGACTTCGGTATTGCGACTGGAGCTGTTGGACTTGCACGAGCTGTTGGAATCTTCCGAGTGATTTCTCACACTGGATGGTCGACTGGGTCTTTCGTTGCTGGTGGAAGAGTTGGAGCTTTTGACACTGGCAGATCTTGCAATAGTTCTTCCTCTTTCTTTAGACACGATGCCATTATTTCCTATTTTGGCATTGTTGTTCCCAGTGGGAACATTTTGCTGCTGAATAGCTGATTTTCCAAAGTCAGGTCGTAGAATATCATCAATGGAAAATCTGAGGGAATGGATCTGCGGTCGATTTGTAATGAGGGAATTAATATTAAAGCAACTGGAAGAAGTGGTGGATGTTGACGACGGTGGTCTTGACGGAGGTCCCCCCTTCTCATCACCACTGTCTGAGCCATTGTAGTGGTGGTGATGATGACCTAAAAGAAATCCGTTTGCATGATCATCTTCGTGCTCATCGATGCTGTTATGGTGATCCGATGATTCATTCATGCATGTCGGTGTCTTTATTCCTCTGCTTTGACTGTCGCTGCTGCGATCTTTCTGTTTGCTTTGCCCGTGTTGTGGATTATTTATTCCTTCTGTCAGAGTCACAGCCTGAGCCACAGCTGCCTTATTGTCCTCCTCACAATTCTTATCACAACAACTGCTCCGTCTAAAGCCGTCTTGTTTACATTCATAGTCCTCTTTTCTATTTTCGTTCTCATCCTCCTCTAGTTTCACCGAGATTTTTATACTTTCGTCATCAGCACTGCTTACAATGCCACAGTTACTGTTGCTTTTCACTTTGGCCTGTTGCATTAGTGCAGGAGGAGCAGGAGATGTCGACGGAGTGTTGGTGGGGGAGGAAAAAGAGTCGCGGTGTTCGTGTCCTCGCGTCAGTTCCACTTCTCTTTCTCGGTTTTCTCCTTCGAATGCGGATGTCGTGGACGAGATTACATGACTACAATTACTAGTTATACTGTTTGTTTGAGTGCACATGGAATTCGTGGAGGAACTCACATTGTTATTGTTTGCCATCATCATTTGCAATTTGGTTGAGTAAGAACAAGGTGAGAGAGTGTGTTCACTTGAGCTGTCACTAGCACTGGAGTCTGGCGACATTGTTGTTGCTCTGGACATGTGATGATGATGACCACTGTGACTGTTGTGGCTGTTGCCAACCAACCTTTCAACCGGTAGGGCCAACATGGTTCGACGACCCACTATGTGCATCACTACAAAATTCTCAACTCTCCTCACAATCAAAGTAAGTGTTGAGACAATGTTCCTTCGTGCCTTTCAGCTCCAAACGTCCTTCTCTTTCTACAACCACAGTTGATCCACTCACTTGCTGCAAAAGCAATACCTGTCGTGCCGCATGTCGTAGATCGTAGGGGTAAACTGTGACACTTTCGCACTCGATTAGAATTAGAAGTACACAGTGACAGAGGCTATACTATATAGTGAGGTTCTTTGAAGACACGCCTCTTACTTTACTTATATAAGTGCAGAGTTCTTTCGTTCGTGCCTTGACAATGACAATGAGTTTACATATTATTGTGTCTGTGTGAATCTTTATTCTCTCTTTAATCTTAAGATGACGGCCTTGATCACCATCTCCCTTTCTTCTTTTTCTCACAATTCAATCCGATTTACTTAGTATTTCTATTCAACTCTGCTACATGTAGGATTTATTTTTATTCAGTAAATTTGTTGCGCCTCTTTGTTTAGTGAGCAGGGGCTTTAAGTTAAAAATGTCTATTATTGTAGGAAGAGTGAATTTAGACTGAGAGTGGACAGAGGAAATCTGTGGACTGTGTCCGGTAGTGGAGTGAGATAGAAGAATTCATTTCTGTTTGAAATCTATTGTGGAAGTAAGGAGTATTGTTGTTGGGCTATTGCTATGTTTGTCCATAATGAAGATCTGAAGGGATGTCACGTCAGTTTTTGTCGACCAGAGCGGATTGTTGATTGTTTGTTTAGTGTGCGTCAGGGATTAAGTGAGAGAAGGTTTGGGTTGGCTGGTGTATGTTGTGTTAGTTGGCGAGTGGAGGAGAAGCCGGATAAAGAGAACAAGTCAAGTGTGGTGTAGTGCTAATGAGTGAGATGTGATGTGAGGTGTAGGTTGTACATATGACGTCTAAATAAAGTTGGCAGGTCTGAAAGTGTATATGTAAGTAGGTAGTGTGGTATTGGAAGTAGAAGTAGTAGGAGTAGGAGAGTGTTGGTAGTTGGAGATAGGCAAAGGCAAAGAAGGTAAACTCTCATGTCAAGTCAAGAAGGAAAGGTAGAGTCTCTTTGTATTCTTCCTATGTGTTGCAGTGTGTAGTGTGTGGCAGTATGCTAAGGAAGGTAAAGGTAGAGGCTGTTGTTTGTATGTGACTTGGGCTGTCTACGTGTGTACTCACTCAGTGGGTATTGTATATTGGCAGTCGAGACAGACGGAGAGATGGGCACACTACGTGTAAAATAGCGTAACGTGGGTAGTCGTGCTATGAGTATCACATCACACAAGGTAAGCTAAGCCAAAGTAAAGAGAGCTGTGGATGTTTCTTTGGGTTTTGAGTGGACTTGGTGCTCTGTGTATGTGTGTGTATGGAAAAGAGAAGAATTTTGGAAATGTCAGTAAGATTCGCCACGGGTTGATGAAATTGACAGAGATCTCCCAGCTCCTGTCACATCCTCAACAACTTTTATACGCATCTCTTCATCTGAGTAGAGGATTAAGGCGAGAGTCTCTCCGCGGCGGGTGGAGTCACCGACTCACCCACTCATTGGCATCCCTTCCTCCCCAGTCCGCCCGTTTCGCTGCCAGAGTGCCAATGCCACAAGTCGACACAATTTTCACTCTCCAGCCCTCCTTCACTCAGGGCGTCTCCTCCGATTGAGCTATATTGGTTACCACTCTTTATTACACAACTCTCTCGTTTGCTTTAGTTTACTTTACTCCACTCACTCTCCGACTCCGCTTGCTACACACATCAACAGACTCCAATTCAATAGACGCAATCATTATCTCTCTCTTTATACATTCTCTCCTACTAGTACATACATAGAAGGAGTAGTGTGTGTAGTGTGTGTTTCTATCTCGGCTTATGATACTACTTACTTTACATTGCATTAAATTACCATCTCTGCATTATCCTTCGTGTATATTACACTTTGTTCGTGTCGTATATACCACTTTATGTATTTGTATGCACAGGAGTATAAAACTTAAAAGAAGACGATCATCACCACAATGCTGATAGGGAACTCTATACAGATACCTAAATACTACGATGTTCCTTATAAATATTAGCTTGCTTTACGACCACGACTGCTACTACCACCCGTACATATCTGCAATGCCCATAGAGTTGATTCATATATTATTATAGCATGTAAAATATGTAATATGCTCATCCTTCCAAGCTAGATGTCTATATACCTAAGTACAATTACTACATTTAACTCACAATTTACCTTTTACGTTTGCCTGTCTTGTCTTGTCTTCTCTCGGCTTATAACATAACTTACATTAACTTTAATCGACTCTTGACTCGGCTTCCTTCAATTCAACTCAATCTTCTTCTATGGCTATACAGATACACACTCGTAAGCCAACTTACTAACTAAAGGCATTCAAGTCGGCTTCAGATGGAATGGATAGATAAAACCGCATACTGATTACATACATAATATAGACCTCTTATACGATTGTGGGTGCGTTTACAAATCTGAATACTGTGAACTGCAGATAATATTATATTTTATGCTCCCACCCTATCTATTCACACACATCACATGCCACACTGCTCAAAAGAATTCCCTTTCTTCTGTGTTACATAAGTCAATCGTGTGTAACGTTTGTATTTTCTGGGCATGGAGCAAGTACTCACAGTGTGTACATGAAAATGTGAATGCAAGTCTCATGTAATGTAGCGACCCACACATTCTAATATTTTCCATAGATCACAATTTATTCATACAAGATTAACCATTTTTACTGTAATAGCACACGATCCAGACACACCTAAACTTATGTTCATTTTAGTGGCACAATTACCTTAAAACCATCTGCAATTCAGGTTCTTTCGTGCCTATGATTTACTTAAACGTAAATTCTGACCAAAAACGAAGGATTCACATACCTGCGTATGTATATTTTTAGTTAAGTAAAATAACTTATAAGCAAGAATAGAAATCTAACTTGTATTTTAAACATTTTTTTAACAAATTTAACGTACACAATCAGTTTTTCACGAAACGACTGCGTGGGTACATCTTACATTGTACACTTAGATGCTTACTTACCGTATCGGAGAAGATTACATTTTATTTCTTCTGTAAAGTATTTGTTCTTTTTAAAACTCTTTTTATAAATAAGGTTTTACTCAAAGTTATAAAATTGTTTTACGATTTTATTGAATTTTGTAGGATGAAGAGAGTTTTACAACGTATTCATTAATTAGAGATACATACTGCGTATCTTCCAAATGTTCACAAAATATTTCTGCATATTAATGTATTAATCAAAATGTTACTAATACTAATGAGTGTGTAAAACATATGATATACGATCATGTGTGGATATACACAATGCATTTGATGTGAACCTTGGTCTAATAATGGAGATTTATTACGAGTGAGCAGTTGATTAGAAATTTTTCCCACAAAACGTCTTTTTCGCTTTGTGTTGGTTGGGACTGGACTATGATGGTAGGTATAGGTATTGCATTGGTTAGATAAGATGTATATTGTAATGGTATCTGCACACAAGTAATAAAGGCACTCGAGAATGTAATGGTTGTATAGTCTCTCTTACTCTCAATCTCTGGCATAATTTCTTAGACTGTTTTTGGTTTGACATGGGTATAGAATTGGCTTGACTGAGTCAGTTCACCTTAGCATTAGGTACTTAAAAGCTTCCATGAAATTACTTCTTCCCCGGGCAGAGATTATATTGTAGTATTCTATTGTGTTTGAAGTAAGCTGCACAGTCCTCTATAATGGGCAGGTAGGAGAGTTACAAATTACAATGTTGATGCTGGCGCTAGTATAGAGGAGGTAATAATGATATAATTTCATCGGCTGAGTCAAGGCGACTACATCAGAACTACAAGCCACCAACTCAAGTCAGCTCTCGCTTTTGACTCAACTCAACTACTACTAAAGCCATTACTCTGGCAAGTCTGATTCAGATATTATCTTCCCTTATATAGACAATGCACATAGATAAATTACAGGCAATTTTTATGTGCTCATGCCCTCCGTCAAAATTCTCTTTGCTTAATATCTTTTTCCATTCCGTTATTACTATATATACTATTTACTACTACTATTACTACTACTACTACAACCACCACTTCCAAGTCTATGTAACCTTGCACAAATCAACTCTCCAGCATATCATTCCACTTCTGTGGCAAACCACTACTACTACATTAGGATATTCCTACGATAGTATTTCTACATTAGTTGCTTGCACAAGGCGGATTTTTCTTCAGGCTTAGATTGATAAAGTGAGTTGACAAAAACATTTCTCTCTGTTTTGCATATAACTACATTTATGCACTGTCTGTATAAATTATGTATTACACGTACACATACATTCAAGTCAAGTCTATCCTACTAGTAATTGTATTTACAAGTTAAGTTACGAACGAACGAGGAACGTATCTGGTAACATTATGTTATATCTGCATAATATCTTCTCCCCACTCATTACATTACGTTACACACATAGGTCCAAAAAATTCTAAAGACTTCTCCAGTTCATCTTTCTTTGTTGTTCTTTGTTCAGCTCTCAGAACATAAAATTTATTTTACACAGTATTCACTAAGACTGCAGCTGCGAGTGTAGTATAATATACACAACAGCAGAATTCATTATTATTTACTAAGAGACATAAAATATGATTTGAAAATAATTATTTCTCTTTTGCTTCCACCACCATCGTTATTATTTCTATCTTGTTGTGCAAATAACAAAGGTACTGACAAATGGAAATAATTTGTTAGAAATCTGATGACTAAAGCTCACTATCTAAAATCTGTGTACCATTGTGTGAGAGTAACACGTTTGCTGTAAGTAGACTTTTATTGCTGTAGCGCTGAAACTCTTGCGTGTACATCATGTATGTACGTACAATATACACGAATAGTGTAGTCAAATCATGAACTAAAATATTGAGAAAAATATGTGGATAGGGAGGACTAGCTGTTATTCTGTAATATAGAGACAGAATATTATAGAAATACAATAACGAATAAAGCTGTGCAGGCTAGTTTGTTAGTATTATACTGTTGTAAGATAAGGAGAGGTAATGTGAGACTGGTCCAGTCAGCAAACCAACAAGCAATAATTCGGAAGACAGCTTATACATCATTGTCTCAGCAAGCAACAAAGTAGCTTCTCTTTTGAGTAAGTTCTACCATGCAGTTTTCGTGTTGGGACTTCCCATTTCTCTGTTGTCTTATAACAGACCATTTGGATTATCCCCTTTGTATGATATTCCCTCAAAGTCAGTCAAAGGAGTATACTAGAGTAAAGAATATGTACACACATTATAAGTACGCGAAGAGAAATGTGAGACAAAGAAGTTGAAGTAATAAAATAGAATGGATGGCTCTGTCTGACCATCTTACTTATTGTCTTATTGCAATAACAACGCATAACAATGTGTGAGTGAAACATTTCCTTCATTACTTTACAAGAAAACAATGAAATACAATTCTACTACAAGAAATTAACTACTCGCTATGGCTTGGCTTTGACTTTACTGCTCAACTTATAACAGCATCCACTTTCAACAACGAACAAATCACATCTGCCTCAGCCATAAGACTGCAGTCGTACTCCTTCCTGTGTAAACTTTGTATTTCCACTATCTCTCTCTGCTTTGCATTTGCATTAGTATTCATTTATCTCTGTGTTGTATTACTATTTCACTACAGGATATAAACACACAGTGCAGAAAACGTGAAATCAAATAAGAAATTGCTTCTGCTGCTTGTAAATCAAAACGATTTTTTCTGCATGCTCATACACAATTTATAATAATGCATTAGAGTATAAAGAAAGAGAAGCCCAACAATAATAAAATAATCGCAATGATTCAAATAAGTAAATTGAACTTGAGATGAAAGCTATAAAACAAACCCGAATTACATTGCTTGAGACGCTAACTGGTCAGAAAGGAGTATCATTGTTAAAGACCAAGAGAAAAACTTCAGAAAGTTGTAATTTGCCATTCACATAGGTAGGTACTTATATAATTGAGAACACGATAAATTTTGTTATTATAGGTATAGGATACGATGCTTTTTATACGGTGGAATGTTCTTGTGGCTAAAATAAGTAAATGAACCTGTGGTAGGTTGCCAGCTATCTACAACGGTCTACACACACAAATAATAATACGAGCTACATACTGATACTGCTCTTTGATTAGCCAGAGAATGAGTTAGGTGATAACACAACAGATGAGTCTGAGTGAACTGAGAAATTCCCCTGATGAAACAGTAAAGAAGGTTAGAAGAAAGAGAGGAAACGTAAAATAACATAATGAACTTGAGCTTTAAAGCTGCAGACAAGCTGAGCTCTCACTGGAAGTCAGAAATGAATAAAAACATCCCATCCGCCATCCTTTTTTCATGTCTTCCCTCATGTGCTTGCAAAGTTGTACTACTCAACCGCTAGTAAAGTAATCTCATGTTGATATGTTGTTTGTGGATGTGTGAGTTGAGTGTAGGGCTTTGTGTCTGCATAGGCTATATGCATTTATCCAACAACCATACACCAGAACAACTCAGCAAATCAACTACTTACTATACTACTACTACACATAGTAGTAAACTTACTTATTTTCCAAACCTTAACTGGTCTTGATCTTGATTCTTGACTTTCTGTCGGCTCGATTTGAATTATCGCTCAGATATGTATATAAAGATAGATATATAAAATATATGCAAGAACAAGAGTACGTAGGTATACATAAAATATAAACATTACATTCCCTTTTAGATTTGACTGCAGAAGTAATATACTACGAATACTGTGTATTTTCTAGTATCAAGGTGTAGGTATAGGTATGCATGTGGATTGCCAAGAAATTTTAATTCTTATATAGAAATTGAACACTTTTGAATGTATCCAGAATTTCGAGTTTAATGTATTCCATAGGGAAGGCTGTAATGCAAAACAATGCCACATGAGATAAGGCATGCCACACAACAGTCGACAAAAGCAATGAGTTAGACATTGTGTAGTTTTCCACTGCATTTGGAATTGCATCATATTGCATGGGAAGACGAGGCACTAAAAGTCAAAGGAAGCTGGAGGAATCTTCACGACTAAACTAAACTCGAGGATGAATAAGAAGTAATGGTAATGCATCTCTTTTTCTTTGTCGTCTTCCACTAAGAAACAAGCGTCTGTAGTCATGTAAAGATTATGAACATGTACACGTTACTTGTTTTTCCGTTTCTCTCGTCTTATGTTTTACTTTGGGATGGCATGGCATGTCATGCCATCCTAAAGGAGGATCAGTGAGAGAGACGAGAGAGAAAGAATGATGAGATGCTATTCTTTTTCTACATACGTGAACGTCCAACATGTATGGCTCTATATCATCCAGCTACAGCTACATTCATCCAGCAAGAATTTTTTGTGCCCCAAGTCTTCCTTCAGACTGTAAATGATGATGATGACTTGGGTATATCAATTTCAAACTCGCCCGAGGCTCCTCTCAACCATCAACCCTAGCCATCCCAGCCAGCTATCCACATCTAGAGCCACTACTTCTTAATTGCCTCCTAAAACATCTCATCTCATTAGATATTTTCATTCGTTCGACTCTGGTTGGTTGCTTGCTAGTGGCCTTTTTTATGAGACCATTGTACAGCCCGGAACACATCAAGCTCCTCTGTCTTCATTCTCCAGCAAATACAAGTCAAGTCATAGTCATCGCTTCTACGACATGGCTGTCCTCTTTGGCTCTGTCCTTTATTTCGGATTCTTTCACTCCTATCTCCAGTGTCTTTTATTTTATTATACCAACACAAAAACCTTTTTTCCATTTCAATTTCACTATGTTACAGTGACTATTTAGTTTATAATATCATGTTATGCTCACATTCACACCCCATCGTGTCTGAATATCAAATAGTCGAGAACGCTTTTTGTAAGTTTTTGTTTATATTCATTCACAGTTCGATTCTCATTCACATACAATCATTTCCATTGTTTAGTCTCCTTCTCAATTTATATCAATAGGGTGTTTTTGGCTGTAAATACATTTTACAATTGAAAACACATTCTATTTTCAATTGTAATAATTAGGTCTAACTGTAATTAATCCTAAAATGGCAACTATTAGCATACAACAGGTATTCAATCTAAAAACTAAACTAATTTTATTACAAGATGTTAGTTATCAGTTATGGAACTTATAAATATATTTAGCTCACTTCATTATGATGTGATGTTTATGTGGTGATGTGTATTAGGTGATGTGTCTTGGAATAAATCTTTGAGAATTACCTTAGTTAAAATTCGTAATCCTATAATTCTACTAGTGATTTCATTATACACTGATTGATGTTCATATATTCAGTACCTAATAATATTGTATGTATACACATCATGTAAGAATTTTACATATACTTCACTTTTATACAATGGACAATAATACTAGATACATTTCTTTCCTGTTTTAAACTAAAAATTATCGATTATTCATCAAATTGATACATAAGAAAAGACTTTTTCGACAAGTAAATTGTAAAACAATTTTAACTAACACGGATTAGTAGTTTCATCGGATGAAATAAACTGGCTGCTCTGGCTCTGTATATTTTATTTCACAAAATGTGTAGAAGAATATTGCACTCGTCTAAGGCGTGTTCACGGTGCTGTGTAAAGTTGTAACACAGTAAGCCGTTTAGTTGATGCAGACGACAGGACAGGATGCTTGACATTAAATGATAACAAGGCATGAAGCGACACATTTATAACTACATAAATACAGACAAACGATGGATGACATAATAGATATGACACAAGTATCTCACAAAATAAAAACGTATACCTAGTGGAGATAATAATAATCCTGAAATTATGCTGTGTCACATTCGTATATAAACCCATATGTATATATACACCTACTTAATGCATATTATATTTCATATAGTATTGTATGTATCAAATCTGGCTGAAGACTGATTCCCACCAGTTTAAGAGATAATAATATTAGCAGAACATAAAATGAAATCAATCTGAGGACTTGTTGGTATTGTACATGTACATCAGGAATCTTCACCAACACAAAATTAAAGCAGGCATTCAAGCTCATGTCATCTACACAGAAAGGTGCCTATTACAAACTAATACAGAGAGACACAGTTAAATCTGTAGAATAAATAATACGTTGATACACATAAATACGTAAACCTAAGTCAACTTTCCTATTTAACCCTAGAAATAAAAGGACGAGCCATGCCATGTATAGAAAATAAACTGAGTGATACAGAGATACGATCAAAAGAGCAGATTCAATCATCAAAGAAATAATTTTGGTTGTATCGTTGAATGACGCAGGATTTGTAATGGTTGATGGTAATAGAAAAGGAAAGGACAGGGACTATTTGTTGATGATGCCTTGGCTGAGGATATGGCGTTGCAGATACATGAACTGATTCTATATATCTCTATACAACAACAGCAATCTATAAGATAATAAATACATGTTGCTACAATAGGATGGCTCGATTATCATTACAATCATCATCATGGAGCATTCAACGTATCTGTCGTGGACTGAATTGAATTGAAATAGATGTAGTGTGCTAACTGTGTGTTTCTGAAAGTTATCATGTGTACAGATGTATCTATTCTCATAATATTCTATTATTATTATGATTCAACTGACTTACTTATACTTTGGTTCGGCTTGGCTGGTCTCCACAGACGCATTTAGTGAGCTTAATAGATTATGGAGTTGGGTTAGTAGGAGCCAGAGAACTATATTATGCTATAAACTATAAAACACTATCAACAGAAAGGGAAAAGCCAAGGGTACAATTAGGAGCCATTATCGGTTAACCCTAACTGCCTATTTCACCACACAAATCCCATATGGACTCATCTTCCTGTGTAGCGCTTCCACTTTGTATTACTCACAAATAAACACTATCACCATTACTGCATCTGCTAAGAAACTACATAACAATAATAATGTAATAAACAATGCTTACGGTATTATAGAATGGATTTTCCATTCAATACTGTCTTGTGTCTTTATACTCTCCTTACTTTACTCTTTACAATTAACTTCGTCTCATATTGCATATAAAAAGACGTTATACAAATATTGCTGGTTTTTACATTTCTTATTTCGTATTTACTGGCTATGCAGGTAAGTTCACATGAAATAGCCTTTATTCAGACACTTAGAGTTCACAACAGCATCTGTACCTACTACATGTATCTATAGGTATTGTACCCGTATACATATATATTGTGTATAATATTATGGACATTACAATTTCCTTCCATTATTGCAAAGTCTTACCGGTCCGATAATAAGTATCTCACAATTTACAGTAGTTTTTTATGAGGACGGATGCTACTGGAAAAATACACAGGAGGGACGAACTTTTCGTGTTGTGGTAATTTAATTGTTTCCAAATGTATATTTTATTCATCTTAATCTGAAATAGTTTAGAGCATCGTTGTGAAAGTCTGCCACGGGTAGGAGAAGAGTGTAGAGATAACCGGACGATTTAAAGAGCCATATATTTATTTCTATGAGTTAAGTATACAGACTGAAAGTTCAATTCAATTGTAATCCAATTTATGTAGTTAGTTTTGGCTATAAAGGTATCATTTGAGAACTCACAAGCTGTTGGTAGGCGTAGGTGAGCCTTTAATTGAATTTTGTGGGTGGTCTGCTTTGCTAGCATCGTCTTTCTATTCTTTCGGCTTGTTGAGACACGAATTCAATCTTGTCCTAGTACATGAGCTTAACAAGGCGACAGATTCTTTCCGGTCTACGGTAAAAAACGCATTATTCGTCATTCTATTATTTTGAGAGGAAGTGCATTGGCTCGTACGCAAAGTTAAAAGGAAGTCTCCAGACCTTAAAATAAGTCGGGAGGATTTGATGTATTAAAATATTTGGGAAAACTATGTACTTATATGTATAGGTAACCTTTTTGTGTTGTTGCATACAATACACCAATGTTTCATATTCCTCTTACTCTACTTTTGATGTTTCTGAAGTCTGAAGTAATCCAGTTATATCTAACACTTATTTAGTGTGTCAGAGAAAACACAGGATTACTCGTTACCCATACATTTTCCAGTTAGATCTTAAACCAGTAACTTTTTGACTTGCACTGCTGCGCTTATTTTCTTAAAAGATTTGACAATCAGGTGTGTTGTGGCTTGTGGTGACGTGAAGAAGAAAGTGAGAAGGTTAAATCACAAATGTGATTTTATTGAAATTCTTGATTACAAGTAGACCATAAAAGAGTCACAATCAAGTTGATAAAGTCAAATATGAATTGACCAGAAAGTTAAGGTTGAAACGAGTGTGTTGTGTAGGGATGAGTACATAGAGCTGTATGAGTGCAGTGAACGATAAATATACAAAGGGATATAGAGGTTTGTGTGATCCACAGTGATCTGTTGATTGGAAGACCCGGATTAAGCGTTTGAAAAGCTTTCATGCAGAAAACCTCAACATGACAGCATTTTGGATTAACTTTAAGTCAAACTTCACATCAAATTCAAAAATCATGTTAACCGCTCCGTTGGATCTTGCCTTCAGTCTTCACAATCACCACTCTATTTTATTTTTGTTCAACTCTTGTAAGTTGAGGTTCAGTTTATATAGAATAGGTAACTAATATGTATTTACTACGCTATGTACTACACGGTACTACAAATATGTATATCAAACATATTCCGGACCACAACTATGCACAGGTACTATTATAGTAATAATAATGTATCTTCGCTATGAAATAATATGACTTACTTATGCACGTGTATCTGAACTACAATTTACCCCTTTATATTATTATAAATTATTATAATTATAATAACACAGATGTGAATATGCAATACATAGTTGCTGTCAGTCAGTTGATTCATGTGTTATACAAACTGACGATGAGGATAACATCCTTCCACACTATGGTAAACATTACTTAAATTTTTTACAACTGAAGTTATGAAACTTATAACTACATTACTTGCACATCCCATGTATTATTTCATCAAGAGAGATTGGCAAAAGAAATCAGCTTTAATGTTTTCGTCGCAATACTTACAGTGCTACTACACCTCGTAAAAACATACCTACTTAGAAGTACAGTAGTCGCTAACATGCATGTTTCTCTGAGTCAAGTGAATGAGTGTGGCGTTTGTACATGTGTACACCTGAGGAGTAAAAAATGTTGAAAACATGAGCAGAGCTCGTAAGAAGAGAATAGTGTGGTTGCGTTGTGTTAGTGTGGAGAGCCCGTTAAAGATTGCATTGCGTGGTTGCTTTCAGTATGCTCATTGCTCATTGAATTGGTTTTGCCGAACCAGTTTTAATTAGCGGTAGGAAAATTGGCTGAGAATTTTTGTGAGGTGATTAGTGAGTTTGTAACTAACGCATAGTTGATGATGATGATGGAAGGAATCAGCACAAAGCAGACCAAGTGTATCAACTAATGTGTTTTATTTTATTATTGCCTAAAGATATATGCTCTGCAGCAACACACATGCGTTCCTAAACAATATATTTACTTGTCTTAATGTTTTCTTACACGTTGCACGTATAATGTCCGTATATTACATACCTAAGTACTAGTAAGTAATTGTATTTGAATATATTCTTATAAGATCTTATGCGAACATCCACTAATCTACATACGAAATCATCGTAAATAATGATAAGCAGAGACTAGCTACTAAAGCACATCTAATGTCTTAGTTTTTGTTCGCCTGTACTTTATACAGTATATATAGTTTGTAGACGAAAGCTTTAAGCATATGTATTGAATCGACTGGTTTTCCAGTCTGACTTTAGAGATTGGTTATGCCTGAGTGAGAATGTGTTTATGGGAGTGACAGGTAAAGAGTAAAGTGAAACAAATGGGACACTACATATTCATGATGGATTCGCGTGAGGGAAGCCATCTAAAAACAAGGAATTTCGACGCCCGTCCCCAGCCAGATCCAATTTAGGTGCACGAACAAAATACACATTATCTCGGTTTTTGATTGGACTTTTTTACCAATATTATACTAATACTAATAGTACTAATACAGTAATAGTAGTGGTTTATTTTCCACAAATAGTAGTCTAGACTTAATATACAACTAAAAGACTAAAATGTCTAAATAATATTATTATTATCTGAAATGCCCGTCTATTTTGTTGATGTAGTAAATATGTTCCTACTACAGCCGTGGTTCGTTTTCGTGCGTGGTGTGGTCTTGTTTCTTTGATAATACAACTTTAATCTTTGTCTTTACTTTAGTTTACAGACTGGTTTGTTCTTCTGGAGAGAGAGAGATAGATAACATACTATGAACTGTTTATTTTTCTCTTCGTGTCCGTCGCATTTGAAGACGCATTGGATGAAACAATTTAGTTTATTTTTTAGGCGAGGCCAAAAAAGAAGCACTACACACAGTTGTTCTACCGGACTAATATAATGTAATGTAATGCTAATGCGTTTAGTCTTAAGTGCACTGCATTTCTTAGCAGGGCACCACGACCATTCTGAACACAACTAAACCAAACAAGACAACTGTCTTGTAATTCTATTGCTTCCCTTCACTATACATCTTTCGCTCTCAGTAGTGGATCAACATAACCGGACCGGGATACTTTACACTGAGATAACAGAGATCAGATCAAAAAACAGACTCGCATTAGACATTTCTTGCTCCGTTGGTACTTACTTCTGTGCAGTTGAGACGGGCACCTTAGGGAGACAACTCATGCACTCTCACACTCAAAATGCATATAGAGAACACAGTAATGATACAAACACAGAATCCTCTCATCTTTCATCCTTCTATTGTGTACCACTGTGCAACACACACAACAAAAGTACACAATGACATATATTCACAAAAAATTCTAAAGCACACACAAGTAGACACTAGACAGACAAGACAAGTCCACTGACAATCAGTGGAAATTTAACGACTACTACGAAAGCAGTATGCATATACCTCCAAGTGAGAGACGATGTTATTTCTCGTATTAGTATTGTGTACTCTCCTCGTGTGTTTACTTTTAGGTGCAAGTCATATATTTTCAAATCTGGGTGTCCTTTGACAAAACACCTAAAATAAAGGTGAAATGATGATGATCACCTAACAGGAACTATTTCTAAAAGGTGAAGCTTCCTATATAAATACAACGACAATAGATCACATTACTACATTGGCAGCGTTTACAATGCGCGTTGTTGGTGTCCAAAACTCTACATGAATATACGCTCTGCAGTAGATCTGATCTGTTGGAATATTGTGTGGTGTATTTAACAATAGCTGAACACCAAGGTATTCTCTTGTCTTTGTAAGTAACACATTCTAATAGAAAATTATTTAGAAGCTGGAACTAATAGGAGTAATTTATAGTTTGTGTTTATGCAGGGCATTATTTACTTTTGTGTAAGGAACTGTTTGTGTTTATTGAAGTAAATCAACGGATCATTGCCATAGCTCATTGTCTCATGTTCAGAGATTGGAAGGCATTGCGAACTGATAAATGCACTGAAATACCAAGTAGTGCAATTTTATTGCGTGGGAACCAGAGAGCAGACTCAGACTCTTAAGATTTTACATGGAATTGTACTGCAATGGCAGTAATAATGCATATATGCATTTCTAAAGGCAAATAAAAATTCCTTGAAAATATCTCATGAGTTCCTTTGGAGCGTATATTATGTATAATACACAGCATGTTAATATTATGACTGCACTTGAAAATGTTCCTGTTCAGCATATGTAAAGAAAGTAATAATGACTCTCCAGGGTATTTATGAGATTGAAAATAGGCCGAGAGTAATAATGATCATTATGAGGGGCAATAATAATAATAGGATAATCAAAGAGGAAAAGGTGAAAGATTTACAGGAGAGAATAACCCAACGTGACTTTTCAAGATGGATTGATAGGCACAAAAAGAAGTGATGTGTATTATATACTACAAGGCAAACGTATATATAAACATACAAATGCACAGAATGACAATACTAACTAAGTATACACTGATGTACGTAGGTATATAAGTATTTGGCATACGCAACGTGGGTTCAGGTATTTTAGTATAACGTGGGAGCTGAGGCAGGAGAATAGGAATAATATCCATAGCGTTTACGACACGTATATCTGTGCTGCTATAAAATACATGGTGGAAAGGTGTTTATAGGAAGAGACTGGGAGAAAAACCAAATGCTAATGGCATGGCTATGCTGACACAATGAAATGACAAACGGTGCGATCATGGGCCATGTCCACTGCTCGTTTGTGACGATGGTGTTGTCGTGTCGTTGTGTTATGTTTTTGCTCTGTGAGGTCGACTGACGCTACGAGAGTGAGTGATATATGACAACCACTCACTGCCCCTTTCTCTGTTTCACCTGACAACAACCAACAAAATATTTGGAGCACTTTTCTTTTCTCTTCCCAACACATGCAACCAAAACCACGTCTCTTCTAGGCATCTACGCCTACTATTATGCTCTTCTTTAATACTCCTCTACAACACAATCCATACATAACTACTTAGCTACATTAACATTTTATACATATACTGGACTGCATGTTAAAGTATACTTACATAAAAATTTACTTGTTTGAGGGACAAAAATAATGTAGAAATCAAGGAAATGTTTAATTAATTTTTGTGATAGATTACGTAATTCTTTAATGCAATAATCCTTTTACAGTTAGAAACGGATCGAAGATACAGAATGAACATACGTAATGATGTATCTGAATTAAAATAAATAACACACATAAAACGGTCTTGTTTCATTGTATTAAAAGTGCTAAGATTTCGTGGGAAAAGTAAAGACAGTTGTGTGCTATGCAGCGCCCAAGCCAGGAAATCATGCTGTTTTGTCCTAAAATTTGTGGTTTAGCGTTTAACACTTATACTGTAGCGGGTATAGTTACAGGTACAATAAAAGGTAAACAGAAGGTACTTACCATTATAATAAGCAAGTAGCTCCATACTGCTGTATTGTCGTTATCGACACAATCACAAGGGTAAACACAGAGGATGAAAAGACGACACGTTTATAGTTTTACAATACTTATACAAATAGGAGTGCAGGTCGATGTAACGTATAGCTCTGTGATGCATGTGCCTATTTATTGTATGCGCTATGTATAGACATTTCTTGTGCTGGACTGTAAATCTTAGCGAAGGCAAAGTTCTCGTCTTACATGAAAAGTATATGGAGATGGTGCCATATTCATTTCTTCGAAGTTGTATCTCTAAGGTGGGCTTGAGGACAAATTTTATTGTGAGAAACTCATGTTAAATGTTGACTAGTAGAGCTTCACTGTTTACTGTCGTTTAAGTATCGAAACGAGCGTTGTCAATCGCTCATTACACGAACTCCTGCTGCTCCAGTCTTTGCTTTTCAAACCTTGTTTTGTATGGAAAGTGGAAGTCAACTCAAAACCAAATCAGATCAACTTGAAAAGAACAAAATAGTGGAGCAGGGTTAGGTTTAACATTGTGAAATAAAGGGAAACACAATATCGGACACTTATCTGTAAACAGAAATGGATAGTATTGATTTTGAAAATCTCTTATGTCGGCTTCTGTCTTCAGTGTCATGTCATCACACCGCAACCGCCTTCCCTTCCCTATGTGGTGCTCGCATTTCGAAACGCAAGCTTAAACGCAAACAGCACGGACATATGACATGACAGCCAAAACAACCTCACGAAAGTCAACCACTACACTAAGTACATTGTATTGACAATTATTTGACATGAATTAACATAAGCATCGTCCCATTAGCTGTCATGTCAAAAATCAAACAAAGAAACATTCATTCAAACACTCAAGAACTATCATAAGCATGTCAATGTAAATATTTTTGTTTTGTTCTTCATTTATATGTAGGTACTCGACCTTAAGCTATAAGCACTTACTACTTTATGCTTTTCTGTGGTCAGCATTTGTCATTGTTAAGTGCAGATTTAAATGAGTTTTAAGATAATAATCTTGCTACGGGTTAATAGTTCCAAGCATGAATTCTAGCAAAAAGATTACAATACTATCTGTTAATAAATGTGAAATGGAAATGATATAATCATATAGACAAAATTAGCTGTGTGGCTTGGAGTTTGAAATATGTCATCATTCGTCATTAAACTCAAGTGATCTGTTTAGAGAGATATCTCTATGTAAGTATAAAATTTAGTATAGCTATTCAGGGTGGGTGGGTTTGTACAATTTTGATTTAAAACTATTTTAGCTGGATATGGCACTCATAGGAAGGGAGAAACCCAATATAGACTTCTAGAACAAGTGACCTGTTGACAGTTTTATACAAAGAGATATATGAATTCAATAAAGCTATGCAGTGAAATGCATTTACTAATTCCACATACCGTAGTGGCGCTTATAGTACCCCAGGGACAAAATAGTTCCCCAGGTGGGGTACTATTATGTTACCAGTCATAAG
>JAQFYB010000496.1:0-52284 GCA_034694085.1 Pogonognathellus longicornis
TAAATAAGATGTTGTAAAATTACCTGTTACTAGAGTAATAAGTCAAGTTCTTCAGATTATTTTGTTTGTGTAAAAGTTGAAAAATTCATTTTTCTCTCCCCATCCTAAGAATCATTTTCCTAAGGCTTGCTCTCGGTGGCAGTATTATCTGTAAGAACTGAAAAAACTTTCGTTTGAAACTTCAAACGAATGAGAATACTTTATGCACAAAATTATTATATTTTTTATACACAAAGATTATATTTAATTCACCCAACCCCAATCCAGGGCAACCAAAGGTTGAATGTATGAAACTATCAAAAGTTGAAACGTTGAAAGTGAAATGCATGTGTTGTGTGTATGTGACTTTTATATAAACTTTAAAAATCACAATTTTTAAAATTGCTCTGCATATCAGTAAATCTATTGAATTAAATGTCACAAAACGAACAAAAGTACATACATTAAAAATATTGGAAGAACATAAGATTCTTGTTAGTTTTACCAGTTTTATTTTGTCTCGTCTTTATTCGGTTCTTTGAACTTCGAAGTGTAATTTTTGTACTAAATAAACGTTGAACTGAATACCCAAATGACAACTACGCTGCAATGAATGAAACAGACAAGTGTCCAAGAAAGTTGTTTGTATTTGTTCGCTGAAATTGCAAGATTTAAAATATTAACGGCCACCGTTGAAAGCCAATGAGTTTCCCAAGCCTAGCCCGGTCTCCTACCTTTATCTTTTTCTATTCGTCAGCTAAAAAGTTGCTCCTTTCCTGCACACAAAACAAGCAATTGCTTTTGCTCAGCAATGAGATTTGTGAAAGTTGCTTTGCATGAAATGAGCGAGAGATTTTTCTTTGCATGCACTCAAACTGCAGTGTGCATGTGCAACTAAAGGCAAAATGCATGATGCACTTTACTGATTAAAGTGCATTCAGATGCATTTAATTAGGTACTAGAATTAGGTACATTATACAATATTACAAGTTTCATGCTTCAAGTGCATAAAAGTGCATTGCAGTATTGCATCGTAGTGCACTGAACTGTATAAAACTGCATTGCTGTATATTGCACTTTATTGTAGTGCACTTTTATGCGCTCTGAATTGCATAATGCAGTTACGCACTTTAGTTCTTAAAAGGTAGACCGTTGGGTTGGATAAATCTTTAAACACCTGCTGCTTTGCTTCTACTTTGTATATGTAAGGTGTACATTTTATTACACAAACCTTATGTATATGCATTGTGTATTTGCAAGTAAATTGCAGTAGCATAAAAACACAAGCTTTGTAGGTAGTTGTATAAATAGAGCTATTTGATACACATACATACTACACAAGTGCTTGAAGGAATTCTACAGGTATTGTTTGCAAACTATTAAGTTAAATATATTATACAGACAAATCAAAATCATATTCGCTCTCATTTATATTTATAATTTAATTATGCTATTGATATCTCTCCAGATTTCTCAAATCTTTGGAGACAGAATAATATTATGATATAGGGAGAAACAATAAAATGTATTCTTTGGTTTCTAGAGTTCATCATAACTTAACGTGTTTATGTTGACAAGCTTGTCAAATAAACGTTAATTTGTTAAAAATGACCACTATATGCCAAAGCATTTTAATTATTACATAAATTACAAAACAATAAAATATAACTCTCAGTCTCATCCTATTTGGCTGTAATAAAGAGAGAACTTAAAGTTTTTAAAAAACCCTTACATAGAATTCAGTAGTATATTTGTAAATCGCATAAGTACACAGTACATATCTGAAAATTCCATACCTTTATTTGTTTGAAGTCTCAAGTTGCTTATGTGCAAGACACGATTTTCTGAAGCTTTCTTCAATTTGAGAATATTTTAATTCTATAACAACAGTGTTCATTATACTGTATAGGTACTACTTATATTGTAATTTGATTATTTGATCTCAATGTGTAAACAAGTTTTTAACTTATCTTTCTGTCTTAAAATCAAATCAAGTACGATCTTTGGTCTGCTATTTTACTTTCATCCTTCTTTCATTACATCGGTCATTCAAGTGTATATTACTATATCCAAAATATTTTGAAGCATTTGGAATCATAAACTTGAGTTTGAGATAAACACGTACAAAAGGCATTGTTAAAAATTGAAAGATCCATCTCTTAACGTTCAAAATCCATTTAAAATGGTATTGCTACCTGTATTGGACATTAACCTTTCTTTGCCTTCTTATTTACACATGACATGACACAAATAATTTAACAATACCTATATGCTTAACTTACATAGTTTTAACAAATAACTTTCCATGCAAAATCAAGATATGTAAACAAAATCAATTATTGATTGTTTTCTGTCAATCTAGAATTCTGCAGAAGGAAAAAGATTGACCCAACTGACCCAAGAGAGGAAAAAATGTTTGGAAAATGAATTTTGCGAAGCAACGGAAAGAGTGCTTAAATTGGGTAAAAGCGTTGACCAATAATTATTACTTTATTGAGACAATAAGATTTAGGCATGGCTCCATTAGATTGACCGATTACTTTACTCCGTTTACATATATAAAACAACTTATGCTAACCTTAACAACCTTATCACACAGGGGATGCATTAGAAACCGGGCATTTATCCGATTGTCATTTTCTTCTCGGAGAAAGTCAAGCACCCATCAAAGCACATAAACTCTTGTTATCCCTTGGAAGTAAAGTGTTTCACGCAATGTTTTATGGAGGTCTGAAAGAAAGTGACACGGATGGTATTCCGATTCCGGATATTGAACCTAAAGCCTTCAGTTTACTTCTGAAGGTGCATAAAAATTATGAAACACATCCTTGGAACCCTTAAAAATATAAAAAAACATTGCAATTCATATGCTCATAAATTTTCAAAAATATTTCAGTTTATGTACACTGAAGAAATATCTATAAAGGGTCTTCCCATAGATATACTAACTTCCTTGTTCTATGCTGCGAGAAAGTATGATGTGGAAAAGTTAGAAATTGTTCTGGTGAAAAGCTTCGAGGGTTTTGTAAACGAGGAAACAGCTATTCCGTACTTACAGCTAGCACTTTTTTATGATTTGAAAACTTTGGAGAAGAAATGCTTTGAGTGTATCGATATAAATGCTGACCGAATAGTCTTTACGGACCAATTTATCGAATGTGAACGCGATATGATTATTATCATATTGAGACGAGATTCACTTATTATCACTGAAATCAAACTGTTTAACGCTGTTTTACGGTATGAATTATTATGGGGTTGGGGTTCATAAGAACTTCAAGGACATCGCTGATCGCATCTCAATTATTTATTTTAAAACACTTAGGTGTGTCATTAGTCATTACCGTTTATTTACACATTATGTAGATGGGCTGCTCTGAACTGTGATAAAAAAGGAATATCTCCTTCGGAAATCAATAATTTACGAAACGCTCTGGGAGAAGTGTTGTATCTAGTCCGTTATTCGACAATGACAGCTAAAGATTTTGCAAATGGACCTGCAATATCTGGTGTTTTAAACGATACTGAAGTAGCAAATGTTTTCATGTCCTTTTTTTCGGTTCATCCTGCTAAACAACCGTTTTCTTCAGTAAAGAGAATGTCACCCTGGAGGGCTAGTGTCCATTGCAATTGCATTGGATTTCATTGCAACTTTTGTGACAAAATTTGTCCTGGATCACTTGGTCATCCATACTGGAGAGAAGTTCATACCTCACGATCAAGGACAAATAATCCTCCTTCACCACCAAGTTCTTCAAGATTCCCTTCTACTAGCAGTATTGTCAAAATTCCTTCACCCACACCCTCGAGATACTGTAGCTGTCGCACAAAGGGATATTGTCCAGAAAAACATGGCTACGTACGCTAGAAAACTCTGCAAAGCAATGCTGATAAGTTTTAATTGCCTGTATATCTAAAATTAATGTAGAATATGCGCGTCTTGCCTGTTGTCTTAAGATACTCCACCTGCCAAAACTAACAATGAGTGTTTATTTTAACTATTTATTATAACCACATGTAAGTGACTCATGAATGTATAATCGAATTATATTACAAAGCTAATATGCGCTGTCTGCAAGCATATCTCAGCGTCCATCAGCGTCAATGTAAAAGCAAAACACAAAAGTGTAGCAAAGTAAGTATTAGTATGGCAATGCAAAAAATTGCCATTAGAATCTCATATAATATTAGTGCTAAAATTAAGTTTCTTATGTCGCGACACAATTTATCCGTTTTGTAGTATCTAAAAAGAACTGTGTATGCTTGTATACTTGTATTGTACCGTATACATAATATGTATAATTTTCTTAAACTGTTAAATGGAGTAACAAATCGAAATTGTAAATACCTAAAATTATGATTTATTGTATGTAAAATAAGTTGTTACAAACTGCTTAAAAACAATCAAATAATTATGTATCAATTATCAAACTACTATCTGATGATTCCATGAATTTTGATTTACATGCATACAACTACATACTATGTATACCATAGCTAGACTACATAAAATAAATTACTACTAATGTAAATCTAGGTGTTTATACACCTTGAATGTAAATATACAGGGTTTCGCTTCAAGAGTGGACAGTTTTACCTGATATATAGTTTACTGAATTCAGCGAGAATGGATCGCGGAAACATTTTTTCATGTTCTCAAGATCTCAGTCTTACATATACAAAACATTTCCAGAAACACTTCATGTTTGTGTAAATTTTTTCATTAATAACAGCCACTGATTGTGAGTACCTAATCAATTATGCTGACCTAATTGCATTTAATAATACGTTATTAAATTCTATCGATCGATATTTGCACAATCGCTAATCTATGTAAGTTTATTTAATATCCGTGTTTCCGTGCACATGTAAAGTAGAGGTTCCAGAACAAAGCCTTTTTGATATGCCTTGACAGAACCAATTCGGACCACTTTGTTATATATAAATGAAAATAGTTATAATTTCTACTGCATTACATATTACCTACAACCTATTACTTGACGAAAAAGGTAATTAATATTAATTAAAATCTCCTTACTTCATCTCATCTCACGAGTCAGGAGTCACTATCAGAGGAGTAGCGTACACAAATCGTGCGACACGAACAAAAATCAAGAAATAAGAAAACAATTAAATTCATGTGTGCGCTATCTAGCTAGCATAAACTGTTATAAAAGTGCATCTATTAATTATTAAAATTAATTAATTAACATTAATTTAGCAATAATTAATGTTATTGTAATGAATGTAAACTGTTTTCAAAAAACAAACTTGTACAGGTATTAAAATATCTGACTGTCTATTATTTTAACACTTTCAGCCAAATCACGTGACATCAACATAGCAACATTGTAATTTACATGATATCAATCAAACGCACATTATCATAGCACAAATTCATTGATCGTGTTAAAAAACTTATTAAATGCATGGAGATTTCAAGATTAGAACAGTAGGAGCAATTAAACACCACCACACCACAAACATGATTTGATTTATTTCCAAGCTGCTGAAAAGAACAAAAACAGCAGTTGGACTCTTGCAGTAGTCAAGAGTCAAGTCATGTACCAGCTGAACTGTAGGTTTAGGATCATCTGAATCGTCATCTCAACTTCGTTCATTTCTGTATTCTCCCTTGACAGTTTGACCCATTCCCAATTCCAACTATTCGATCTGAATCTGTCAACTTTAGTAACCGACAAGGCAATTAAGAGCAACCCATATACACTAGAGGAAAACCATGTAAGTTACGAACAAGAAAACTAACGATAAGAAATCTGTTATTTGTTGCACAAGCATGTTTAAGCATTTAGTATTATATTATAAGTAGTATTATAAATGAGTCTTGTCAAACGTTTGCATATTGAAAGATAGATGTGACAAAGTAAGTATGAAAAATTATTTTCTTTCTAGCGATTTTCTAATTTTTTAATTTATATTATGTAGTTTGCATTTTTTCATCTTTATTGATATAGATATTCATATAATATACTCATGGAGAGCGGGGACGAAATGACAGAAGAGGTTTGGTACGATTGCACCAGTTCCTCAAATGTAGTACTTATCGTAGATGATCCTTCCAATGGCTCCTTAATGAAAACTAGAGTAAAATCTGAAGCCCGTTTGTCATCTGAAAATTGCGGAGATTCGGAAAATAACTCATCCTATCGCACGTTACATGGGAGAAAAGATAGGCAACTTCCACATCCAACTTCCTCACCTACCCCTGGCTGTTCTAAATGGTTGCATGGACATCAACAGCTGAAACGGAAATCAAACGAAAATGTATCTCTTAGTGAATCCTGGTGGCCCAGTAGTGTAAAGATTAATAATTGCAACAATAATTGTAAGGATGTTGTCCTCAGTACTAGCAAGTTTCCGGCCAAGGCACTTTCGAATATTCCAGTCTCTACAACAAACCGCTCATGTTACAAACGAGGATATAGTCGCAGCCCTACTCCTACCAAAAGGGAAGAAAATTCTAAACCTATTTCCGATTCAGTAAAGTGGAATTCTCAAAGTAATTTAAACCGTTACAAAAAAATCGAAGATCCATTGTGCTCTGACTCGGATACAATTAGTACTAACAAAATGAACAGCGTCGGTACCGAATCTGGACAGAAGTCTGAAAAAGCATTAATTAAAGAATGCGAGACAAAAATCTTGACAATTTCACAAAAAGAGCAAGTGTGTTCGTTAAAAATCATTCCAGCTGTTGTAGAAAATAGTGAAAATGCAAACTCTGCGACAATTGCTGATTCCAAAATCGGAGAAAATGAGCCTCCAACTCCCCAAGATGATAATGTTGAGTTGAATGGAAAACCAGTATCAAATATAACTGATATTTGGCAAAATATAGTGGTTAAAACTGATCCTCACAATGCTCAGGTTCCTATAAAATGTCGAATTTCGCCTGTTGATAATAATCCAAAATGTTTTAAATCGTCATTTCGCAATGCTTTGTCAAAATGTTCACGCCGGCTTCTTCCTGTGAAAGCAACACCGGAGCATTTGAATGCGATAGCTGCTGCAGCCCCGAATCAAATGTCTGACAATTGGTAATTTCTTCCTCCATATTCCTATTTATCTATTAAAAAAGATTAATTATTTTCTCATTTTAAAACTGTTTTGAAGTAAAAATGAAATGAAGTCCATCCCCACAACGGCTGATAAAGCGTGCAATACAAGGGTGACCGGTGTAACACCAAATAAGGCTACAATCCTGGATTGTTCTATTTGCTTTGATACTCTTCTTTATGAGAATGCAAACGCAGAAAGTGGAACAAAGGATATCAAAACTGTGGTTGCTACATCGTGCGGCCATATTTTCCACGAGAAATGTATCAAAGCATGGTTAAACACGCAAAGGTAAACTTTTCATGCATTTTATCATCCTTAAAACATTTGCCATTAATGGAATTGATTAATTATAACTGCTGCAAACTTCCAGAAAGAGGCGATGTCCAATATGTTGCTCCAGGTGTTGTTCAGAAAACCTACTGACAATTTTTATTGACTCTGGATCAGGAAACGGATCAGGATCTGAAGCGAGTAATGAATCCCCCGAAAACAAAGGTTGAAATTATTTTGAAATATCTTATTTAATATTTACTGCTAATTATAAATAAGATTATTAACGAGATATGCCTGGTTAGTAATTAAGCACAAATATTTATTTTTATTTTTATTGCCTTATTTTTCAGATATACAAGAGATTCACAGCACACTGATGTGCGTAAGATATTTAAAAACTGTACATAGAAATATTTACTTTCTCCCTCTTTCTAAATGCTTTCTCTTTTTCTCAGGTTTAAACGCTTCACGCTTTCTAATACTTTCACCAACCTTTCTTTTGCTTTCACTTTGTCAATTATCTGAAATTATATTTAAAATAAGGCAACAATAGTTCCAGGAAAATAATTAATTTTATTTTATTGTACTAATAGAGAGGATTACGAAGATCTCCAATTAAAGTTTGACGAATTGAAAACGGAACACGAGTTTTGTGCATGGAAAACTGTAGTAATCCAAAGTCTGCAATCAGCTTACGATTTAGAATCAAATAGAAGAATGGAACTGGAAAAGTTAGTTCTACATATTGATTTTGAGTTATCATGAAAATATGAATGTGAGAATGAGAATAATAGTTAAATATAAAACGCTAAGAATTAATTAAAAATGTGTTAAGATTTATTTTGACTTTCAGAGAAAACGAAATTCTACACCAGAAGATTCACAGCATGAAAATGGATGTTTTCGTGGCTCAATCTAGACTTATTAAACCATTGTAGCTACAAAATGATGGAAATTCTAAATTGTAAGTATAGAAATTACTTATCGGTTATTATTATCAAATGTGTATGTCTACTAACTACAAACTGCTCAGAAATATGTAAGAAAATGATTTCCCTCGCAATTACGGCAAAATGTATGTTCGCACATCGTATTATATACAGAATGATTAAAATAACTGTTTGAACAGTAATAAATTACAAGATTGATACGCAGTTTTATTGAAAAATTGCAAGCAATTTAATAATTGTAGGCTGAATGGAAGGTTGTTATTTCAGCAATACATTTTATATAAAAACTGTTCACATTATTATAGTTTATTAAACAAGACGATAAGTTCGTTAATAATATGAATACGTACGTTTTAACCATTATGTGTATTGTAATAATCTTTATGTCATTAACAACGTTAGTAAAATGGTTTTAGGCAACATGTTGATTTTACCTTTTACATTAACGGTACAGTATAATGTAGAAGATGCACTGTGCAACAAGAATATTCATTCTGTTGTCGTAGTCGGCTACAATCGGATCGAATTATCGTTTTTTGTGTATCAAATATCATGTTCATCATCAATCAGGGCCATATATATATACTTTACTCCATACTTCATATTATGTATAATAATATCAAATGCTCACAAGAAGCACGCCAAAACCAAAATCTTAACTCAGTTTGTCTACAATCTTATGATTAAATATTTTTAATTATACTTTGATGAACGAATACGATTTACTATTTCTACTAGGTACTTTATAATAATAGTATCTATTACGTCTATTGTGTATCACACGAGGGTAATGTTAACTATAATATAACAAAACGCAGGAAAAGTGTGAATTAAAATATTAAATTATCTATTATAGCATTCTTATAACTATCCATGCTTGTATCCACATAATAAATACATCCATAATACACAGCAATCATCATATAAACGGATTCTGTCTAGAAACATTACTTTACTATGTACAAGTGCTCCGTGGAAGTGGAAATAAATGCAACTAATATTTATGCAACTTCGTCCACCTTTAAGTTGCGTAGTGAAGTTTTCACTTTTCTTTCTTTGAAATTATTCGTTATTTCTTGTAACGTTTTTCTTTCGGTTTGCTATACATTTTACACTAACATAGTTCATAGTAGTACATTATGCACTGTCTTGTTTTCTTTATTGTATTGCGTCTTTACACAGAATGAATACTCTTACCATTTACAAAACTAGCATACATATTACAATTATTATTATTATTATTTTTGATATTCCTTATTAATTAAACAAAAAGATGTACTGTACTGTACTGTATATAGGTGTAAACAATTCACTTCGTTGTTGCAATTTCTGTAATTTTTTCCCCTACACATCCAAATAAATATTTTAACCTTCTTTCAAAGACAATACATCATTAATAGGAAAATCATCACTCATATTTCTAGCTGCGACACTTTCATACTTTTTCATGTCAACTTCATTTTCATATTCATCATGTGGTTGTCTTTCTATCATTAAATATAATTGCGTTAAACTTACTATTCATTTTAACCATTTTTAACGTAGTAATTATAATAGTATAATGTATAGAGGCATCTTTTCCCTGGGACATTAAAGACTTTTTAGGTCAAATAATGCATATCAGTAATTTCCTGTTATTAATTTTATGTACAAACGATTATTGCCAACAATCTGATTACAAAATTACATACTAACAAGAGATTCTACAGAACTTTGTAGAACCAAATCAAAATCATATTACGAGATGAAGGAAACTACGTTGATATGAAGGTATTATATGAAATAATAACAATTATTATTTGTATATATACACATTATATAATAGTAGGGAACCATTTTTACAATCATTGATGAATATTCAGTAGCAACAATACAAAGGTAAAGTGAAGCACTGATTTCATGTTTTACTAGTTAAATTAACGTGAGTATCAATAATACGGCATAATAATAATGCGAATGTGGGATTATTGGCTACAAACTAGAACTATACCTACATTGTTGTTGTTGCAAGGTGGAAAAGTGACAATACAACCGAGAATACATTGAAATTGAAAGGAGTACAGCACACAGCAGCAATTAGAATGTAATCTCTTTATTGAAAATCTATTAATTAGCAATTTACGATTTTTGTTGTGTATTTAGCATTTTTTTAACGGTAATTAATAATGATAATTATTCGCTAGGTAGTTCACAACTATATTATACTGTGCCGTATACTAGTACCAGTACACACAAACAGGGATTTACTAGAATTTTTTAATTCAGTACAAAGGCAGCCATTAAACTATAAGGCTTGACTTGAAAAATCATGACATTCATGTAATTTTGTCATGTTGGATTTTGGGTTCGATTAGGACTGTCACATTTTACTCTGTGTGTGACTGACAGTCGAACTTATATCTTATATTTATCTATCAAACGATAAATTATTTATCTTCATTCAATACAATTATTATTAAATGTAGAAATTCGAAAACTAACATACAATAATAATTTATTAATCATCATTGCTCGTTTTATATTTAAAATTTTAAAGTTATTCTACGTACATGAGACCTACACTGAATGACTTATTGTCTCTCTCTCTCTCTTCAAGAATAATAAAATTCAAGAAATATTATTAAAAATGACAATAGTAGGTAAAAGAGTTAACAATTAATAAATATAATCAATTGTATTTAACTAACCAAATGTACATTTAGAAGAGCCTAACGTGAGGCAGCACAAAATGATGTACATAATATATTCTTCGATTTTGTGACGAATGTGTGTGTTTGAGATAAAAACTATTTCCTAAAATACTACACATTGTAAAATGTACCTCAGGATTTCACGGCTAACAAATTACGTTCACCAGTAAAAGAGCTACCGCAGCAATGACATTTAATGTGCTACTATATAGGTACCTACAAAATTTTATTTAGAAATGTACCCTTCAATCATGGATTTAATTACCAATTAACTGTATTGTGTTGTATATAAACATTACTTTTTTCAAAATTCTTTTACAATTTTTAGCATACGTGCTAGAAATCAAATACAATTCAAAGTTAACTTAGGTTTGAATATCATCAGATATACATACATGTAATCATTTTCATTTAATAAGTCTGAAAATCTTGAAGTGAGAAAATTGGAGCGTCTAGCAAACTAGTCTATAAGAGGCAACGTATATACAAAACTGTGCAATTGCTTAGTTTTTGAGTGAGGTAGGGAGACAGTAGATTAAAATGCAAATTAAAGAACACGTTTATCATCCTAATCAGTAATCAAACGTCTGAAAGTTAGGATAATTAGTACAAGTACAATTAAAATGACACAATACAGACAGGTTCAAGTAACAACGTTAACTGTTTGTAATAGTTAGGATTATACTTTTAATTTAAATAGATTTATAGAAATAAAAAATATTTCTGTAAAGTCAATTGAATGAATAGAAAATGTTTCGAAGACCATGAAAATAACAATTACGAATTTTTGAACTGACAACCAAAACCACCAGTGTACAGTAACTTTAGTAAATCAGTCATCTAATTGGTATCTTCATCGTACAATTGTAATCTATATTTTATAATACAATGCAACGACGATTTTGTTAACGTTTAACTAATCATCGTCCTTATTATAATAATGGAAAACCTTTTTATAATATAACATGGATATGTCTCTGTATCGCTGGGTTCACAATTTCAAATATTCTAACAAAAGGTGCAGTTCAATTTGCAGTCACAATTTTCAGTTGGCATAATTTTATATTTTAAACCGTTACTTTTACTGCGATATACGAATAATAATTTTAACAGTTTATACAACCAGATTGAAACAAATATTTACTTTTTTGGAATCGGAACTACAATGACATTCGTATAGTAGAATTTTATGTAAATTCAGAATACATTTCAATTCTTTAAACTTATTTTATGGATGCTTGTTCTCTCTCCGTCTCCGGTTCAGAGATAGTTACACATAATACAATCTATTAACTGCCCTAAAACGAAAGCAATTGAATTGGGACGAGAAAAAAATCAATTAATTTTATGAGCAGAGACCGTGAAGGCTAAACTAACACAAATCGTTACAAATCGTACCTTCCAGTTGAATCACTATTTGCAAATAATCAAACCTGGAGAAGGGAATAAAGGTCTTGAGATTTAAGAGTTTTCTTGGCCAAGGCAAGTCCAAGATATTAATGAAGCGATGAGATTACTGTAGATAGGATTATTTAACGTCAATTCTCGTTGTACACCCACCAATCTTTCTCGTAACCTTCATACACGTGCTCCAAAAGGACTTGACGGCGACTTTCGCAATAACGGTATTTATCCTGCACCTAAAATCGTTAAATCTGAAATCAGCTTCTGACATGCATTTTAATTGTGTAAACCCTGTATTGCGCCCAGCTTTCTATTTTATGAAGATAAAAATGACATGAAAATAAAAGTTGAAATAACATAAAATAGTGTAGCATTCCAACAGAAAAGAATAACACAAGCTGAGAATTAAAGAACTTACAATACAAAGAGAGACTCAAAGATTAACTTTTACTCAGTTTGCATGCAGTTTCAAAGTTTCAAGCGGAAAGCTATTTAAATTATTGTGATATGTAATATATAACACAAGCAACAAGCAGGCAGCAAATAAAAATATGAATGGTAAAAATTGGGTCTGTTGAATACATACATATGACTGTACCTTTTGCTTGATATCAGCCAAGTTTTCAGAAGTGATATCACGCTCGAGGTACTCGGACAATTTCTCTGTCGCTGACTCCAAATCACGCTGGTTATCTTCAAAAATAACTGACTGATTGGTCTTAACCAAATAGAAGGCAAATACGTAAGTGTACATTAACGTCTGTCGGCACTGGCAAAGAATATCTACAGCCTGAAAGTAAAAACATTGCATAAATACTTGTTTCAAAAAACAAAATATTATTTTTTACTATAGCTGTGCTATTTAATTATATACTTTTTTAAGGAATTGAACTTCAATCCAAGACATGTTGTGCTGTTGCATTTCTTCCATTTTATCCTTAACAGAAGCGTACAGCTTATGCTCGAATTTCAAGCTCTGCATGTGGTTCATGTAACTAATAGTACATCAATACAAGTAAATATTTGGCACAATGACATACATATATGCGTAATTCTTAGATGTGTATATAGAGCCGCGACACTAATGCGTTAATCATGCTTACCGATTGCAGTAAAATAAATAACGCTGGAGGGCTGAGCGAGATCGTTCTTGCGCATCCCTTGCTGCTTTTGCCTCAGACTCGTCATATCGATTACAGTTGTACCTATGATATTAATATAAATACTCAATCACCAATTATAATTACATGACAGCAAGACCCTACTTTGTTTGTGGATAATATTACCAGGAAGAACCATGAGGATCCCAAGGTCCTAAGCAAACCCAACAGAAGTCTGCCTTACAGTTTTGATTTTTGCAAACCATGTGGTTACAACCTCCGTCTTTCTCAATAGTGGCATTACACTTTGGGCACTCCTGTAAATATTTGTAAAATATTGAGATTCAGTACGATTCGACTAATTTAATTTGAAGTTAATTATTAGTAAAATTGATGTTAGAAACTTGATTTACTTTCGTGTTAGCGGCAATCCAGTTGGACGTTTCCGAGTCATCGTCACATTTCTTGAGCCACTTTTTGAGCCAGGTGCACTTTACAGGATCATGCCACCCTTGACCACATTGAAAACAAAAAGTAAATCCACATAGACAAGTCACTGGTCTCCAATCTACCCACTGTACTCGAATAGCGTTTGTACAATCAGCGGAAGGGCACCATCGCATTAATCGATTACACTACAGTAAAAAGTATTAAGGTGTTACTCATTCGTTAATGCAAAACTAATATTAATAAGAACAAGCTTATAATTTATTATATAAAAGTGAACTGAATGACTGCGTTTTACCTGAACAAAACTATTGGTAATGAGATGTTGATATTTGAGTTTGACTTTCCCATCTGTCACTAGTTTCATTACTGTAGCATCGTCTACTAAAATTGGGCAATTGTGAGCTGCGCAAGCAATAGTTTGTCCCATACCTTCTTCCATTATTTTTGTAGTGAGGTATTCAGACCAACAATGAATACAAAAACGATGTCCGCACTCAAGACCGTACATCATCTGCGTCACAAATATGTATAAAATTAAAAATGCATGAAACAGCAACAAAAGATTATTTCGATGTAGATTATTGCAGATTTTATCAAACCGATGATGGCTTCTGCATATAGCAAATTTCACAATCTTCAGCGCCACTAGGGGGTTGGATAGGAGTTCTCGTAATCGATGGGTTAATGACTCTTGCGTCTTTGAATAGTTTCTCTTGATCACCATCATAGTAGGCTTCCAAAAGCTTTTCCTTGTCCCATCCAAAATGATTTAAAAGGATCCTCATTGTGGTTGTTGGAAGCTGAAGTACTGTATTCGCCTATACGCAATTTAAAAAACAATCTCAGTTTCCATTTTGCCATTAGAAAAGTCATGAAAAACTATTAAGTATTTCAATCAAGACTTACATCCCGAATAGAATCCACCATGTGCTGCACAATGTCTTCTGTAGTCAAGACAGAAAAAGGGTATTCATCTTCAGGATTTCTGTCACTTCCCTCTCTTTCTTCCCGTTCCATCGCAAACACAACGTCATCTCCACTGGACTCATTTCCACTATCTTCGTATTCCTCCGAAGAGTCCATATCTACGTCGTCCAGGTCCACTTTGCTGCCTTTTGAGGGAGATTTACTTTTAATATCTTTTTTGCCGTCCAATTTTGATGAAACTTTCGAAGAATTTTCTGTGGGCTTTTTCAATAAAGAAAGTTTTTGCTTTTTTGACTTTGATGAAAATGTAAATCCGGAAGCAGCTGAACTATTCGGATTTCGACTACTAGACGAAGTTTTAATTGACTTTGAAGATCCGGGTTTTGGCTCTAGCTCTTCTAGTTGTTTACGAATGGTACCAGAAGTAGCTGGGTGTTCTGCAACCGTATCAGACGAATCTTGCAAGCCCGAAACTTCTGATGCCACTACATTTACACCCGCATCCTCAATATGTTGATTGGCGGATGTTGCGTGATGAGTAATATTGAATTCTGACGGATTACTGAAAGAAACAACCAGATACAATATTAATCACACAATAATAATATACATACTTCAAATTAAACTAACACTAACATATAATAATATTGTGATTTTTGTAAACATACGTACATACATAATTTGATTACTTAATTGTTATTAACAATAACAACAATAATAATTAACGCGAAATACCCAAGCAGATAAAACTAATTGTTCCCAAACCAATATTTAATGAATTTTACATTTTTAAAAATATTGACGTCAACAAAAAATGTCTACCTTTGAATCTACAGTTCAAAATGACTCAAAAAATTAAAAGTTGCATAAAAATACTGAATAAACTGTAAAAAATGACAGTTATGATTGGTATAACAAATCTGCTACACCAAAATAAACATTAGAATTAATTTGCTTGTCAACTAAATAAATTGAATGGTGAATGAGCAAAGAGCAGGAATGGAAAAATAAATAAAAAATAGTAACCTTCTTTGAATTTTCGTTATTTTGTATTTAGGCGATCCCCTCCTACTTACTTACAGTTTAATTTAATACATTATCCTCTTTCTGGCAAGTTTTTTAGCTGATTTCCTTTGTGAAGTATTGCACAATAATGATTTACAATTGTGATTTACGATATGAACAGCAAAATAATGATGAATAATACTGACGAATTGAAGAAAGAAAGCATCCACTTTAAAAATAGTGCTTCTTTTTCTCTTGACTCACAACGGGATTATGCGATTGGGAAATTAAACATTGATTAGAGTTTAGGTTCAGATTTGGAACAAAACTAAATTAATGTCAGAGATAATTGGTGCATTACATGACGTTTAATTGCGTTGGCAGAAAGAGCTAATTAAATCACAATAATACTTCCTAGTCCAATTACAAGACATTTGCTAAAATTGAGTTTTAGGAGCTTTCTGAATGTTTTCGTAGTCAGCAGCAGTTATGTCCTTGAACCTCATTCTAAGTGACGACACAAATGAATCAGATGATATTTCTTACACTGTGACGTCACCTTAGTTCACAGCTTATGCAGTAGAGAGCAAGGACAGTCCTAACCAAAATCCTAGCGCTAATCAAACCAAACAGAAAACAACAAAGCCAACCACACAAATCCGAGACCTTTTCAGAGAGAGAATGAGAACAAACATCTAGCAATTCTAACTGGATTCTGGATTATTGTTAGTAGATACTTCTCCATCAATGGATGGAGAATTTCTCCAGGAGAAACGCTCAAAAATGAGACAAAACGAGAAAAACTTGAAAGAGACTGATTGTAGCAGGTAAGTGTCTTGGAATTCGGAATAATTTGGATGATGTCGATTGAGGAAATGAATGAGACCCTGACAAAATATTAAATCTGTGATGTAAGTACAATATGAAATATGAAGTTTATTTCTTCTAGATCTCCACTTTTTGATGTTGAAGTTTTTTTTCAAATCTAATATTTTATGAGGACGATTTGATCAGAATACGCTTACGAAATGGCATTTTTGGAAGGTAATTTTACATTTGAATTTTTTTGATTTGGAATGCAAAATTTTGTAAAGTTGTTGTTTTGGCTTTTGGCCGGGTGCTTCTTTAATTACACATTTGCATCGGCAAATCGGTTTTACTTTCATTGTTGACACTTCGTGATGTGGTCTAAGCTATGTGGCTATGTCATGCGGAAAGACATTTTTATATACCTAATTAATGCAATCAGTTTGTGTATAATCTGAGATTTTGTTTTTAGATGTAGATTTTGAAGTTATAAGTGAAGCGTATGTATTAGGTTTGGGAATGCTATTAGACTTTATTATGTCGGTGAATTTTTATTATTTACGTAGTTCATTTCATAAAAAACAATAAATTAGCTCTGCACGATTATTCTTTACACTTTACTGTATGAACTTAAGTTGAAGTTACTAAAGTATAAGTTTAAGTTGAGAGACACGGTTTGCAAATAAGTGTCAACAAGTCTTGCACCCTACTTAAAGTACTCTTAAGTTGTAAACATTTATATTACAATAAACACAACAGATAACAAACATTCCAACTTTGTGTATATAGAAATACACAGAGACAGATAGACATAACACACAACTATAAAGTAAAGGCTAACAATGACTAATTTTTGGTATACTCTCCGTCCTATAGCACAAAGCACAACTATACAATACAGTTCAAGTACAAAAAGTACTTATGTAAAAATATTTGCAATTGTAGTGTCAACAAAACAAATGAAGAATAATAAAGACAAGTTGTAACACAGTTGTACATACATAACAAGAAAGCAGCATCAGATAAATGATTCTGAGCTTTTGGCATACAAAATTATCAGATTCTCACTTAAAGGCTTAACAATTATTTTAAAGATTGAATAATGACAGTTTTAAGGTCATTCAAATGGTCCTCCTTATAATAATTTGCTCCTTTTACAGACAACAGAATAGTCGCTCCAATACATAACTATTTGTATATTACATCGCAAGAGTAGTACGCTTACATTTAGATAATTGTTTGTAAAACACTTTTGAACTGACAAAATTGCATTGGAAGCTTCCAAGAGATTGTTAGAGAAGTATAATAACTTCAATAGGTGTATTCTACCAAATACACCAAAAGTGGTCAATTACAGTTCGCATTGCTTGTTTTGTCGTTTAATTACAACCAACACTTTAGCACAAACGCCAACTCCTCGGGAGAGTGTTTATTTGTGAGTAATAGTCCCGTATACACTACTACATTCATAGTTTAGAATCAAACATTCTTAAAATAGTTAAACCGAAGTAACAAGGTAAGGTATTGAGCAAAAATTACAAACTCATCATTGTAAATAAGCCTGGACTTGCATCGCATAATTGCATTATTATTCTGTCGCGTCATTGTCGTATTGTCTGTCAAGTCAGTCAAGTCATCGTCATTGATTCGTCATTTCGTAGAAATTATGCTTTCAATATTTATAGTTATTAATTACAATGCTAAGATTTTATTTGTAGGTAGGTTTTTCTACTATGAATATGGGTAATTCGACCAATTACCTATAGATAGTACATAGTCTAGATTTTATAAACGTTATTATCATTATCTTAATTACATATAAATACATACATCTATTAGGTATTAATAATTAGTTAGTAATGGCTGCTACTACTTTACTACTTTCTTATTTAGTCGTCTTCTTAATAATTAAAGACTGGAAGTAGCTAGGGCTTTTGCTAAATTTTTCTACGTTATTATTCGCTATATCTCTTCTCCTTCGTTTCTTGTGTTGTCTTAATTTGCTATAAGAATTATTACTATTATAACCAGTAGGTCTACGAAGATTAGGATTGCCCCTGCCATTATTAGCATAATGGAGGTTTGAATGAGGAGGAGGGTTCTGAGGACGACTTTTTTCTTCGTCTTGTTTCTCACTTTCTTCGATCAAGTCAAAATACTTTGATACCATGTCGAGAGACTCGTCCATTCCTTTGGCAGCCAACTCTTCCTTCCTTTTTTGTTTGGCATCCGCTTTCAGCTGTGCCTTTCTCATCTTTTCATAGGAACTGTGCAATTCTTTTTGAATACCTTCGAAAATTTCTTGCTTCCTCTTCGTTTCTTCATCTTGAACATCTTGAATTTCTTCTTCTTCTTCCTCCTCAGGCGAGTCTTCCTTTTCGGGCTCAAATGAGGTCAATGAAGCAACTGGCTTAAGAACGCTAACTTCTCCACTATCAATATCGATAAAGACTTCTTTGCTATCCTCATCTTCTTCGCTAAGCTCAATGTCATCATCGCTCACAATGAGTTCAGTATTTTTGTTCGAGTTGCCCTTCTTGGCTTTATTATCCTTTTTAGATTTCACTTTTGGCTTCCTCGTGGTCGTCGTTTTTGACTCTTTAATACTATAATGCTCTTGAATTTCTTCAAAAGACATGTCTTGTCCTACATGGACTATAGGTCGGATTTCTTGAGGGGGTGTTGGAACTAAAACAATTTCAGGCCTTCCATTAGTTAGTTTAAGCTTTGTTTGTGTTCTTGCTCCTGGCGGTCGTTTATTTCGTGGTAACATGGGTTTTGGTGTTGTTAAACTTATAGACGCAATATTCTTTTCTTTGTTATGCAATCTGGGTTTAATTTTCGTATTCAAAACAGTTTTAAGAAGACCCATCAACTTTTGAGTAGGGGTATCTGGGGTATCATCTTCTTCATCACCTTTCCGATCATTTCGGCCAAGCTCGGCTTTAGTATCATTTTTTTCTTTAGGTTCCCCGTATATTTTTTCTAATTCTGCTGCCCTTAGCTTAGGGTTGGTCACGACAGCATTTCGACGATCAAAACTGTCATCAGATTCAGGAATAAAATTTTGATGCGGGTTATAATACGGAGTTTTTGTTGAATGAATATTGCTTGCGGCAGCATTATGATCTTGGTGTTTGTCATTGTTGTGGTTATTGTTATTATCCATGTTGTAATTGTTGTCGGAATTACTATTATGAGACTTGCCAGAAGTTCCGTATCCGTTTCCGTATTCATTTCCATATGGATTGTAACTGTCTGTAGGTACTGTGTCTATATTGGACATACCTGTACTTCCATAACCTGTTTGGTCCAGGTTGATATAAGTGTCACTTTTGCTATGTTCATCGAGATTGTCTCGATTTTTATTATGGCTGTTGTAATCGTTTTGGTTGCCATTATTTTGGAAATTATGATCATTGTTTCCGTTATTTTGGAAATTATGATCATTGTTTCCATTATTTTGGAAATTATTGTTATTGTTTTCATTATTTTGATAATTGTTATTTCCATTATTTTGATGATGGATATTTCCATTGTTTTGATAATTGTTGTTCCCAAAATTTTGGAAATTGTTGTTTACATTATTCTGGAAGTCATTATTGTTGCCATTATTCTGGAAATTATTATTGTTGCCATTATTATTGTTACTGTTCCAATTATTTGGTGGGTTATTCTTCTTTTTAGAAGTGAATCTACTGAATGCTGCAAATGGATTAAAGTTATTAAAGAAAGATCCAGTTTGTCTGTTAGAAAATTGTTGTCTATTTGGGTCAAATCGTCGTCTTATTCCAGAGTTGACGATATTTTGTGGTCTCATATACCCTGGTGGTCGTCGCTTTCTAGGAGGAGGGGGAGGTGGACTGTTTGCACCTGTCATTGTTACAATTTTATTATGACTGGCAAAATTAAAATGGCTTCCCGCTTGTCTGTTTTGATTATGCATTGCATGGTTCACATTGTTTTGATTATGCATTTCATGGTTCACATTGTTTTGATTATGCATTGCATGGTTCCCATTGTTTTGATTATGCACAGCATGGTTCCCGTTGTTTTGATTATACAAAGCATGATTCCCATTTGCTTGTTTGTTTCGATTTTGTTTAGCATGATTTCCATTTTGTCCATGTTGTCTGAAATATGGACCATTAAGATTAGCTTGAGAAAAAGGGTTCTTTTTCTGAGAGTTCATGCCATTGACACTGTTTCTTCTTTGTTGTGTTGCTTGATGTCCCCAACCTGGATAACCATTAGCGTTTCTCACATTCGAATTGTGAGGTAACGAATGGCTTCGTCTGTTATTGTTATAATTCAATCCGTGATTCATATTCTTTGGAGACATAGTTGGCACAGTATCGATATCTTGGCTTTTGTTGATTTCGTCATCCTCGAGAAGTCCGAGTAAGTACTTTTCATAAGTTGTCAGACTGCTATGCTTATTGTTTCTAGGATTTATGTGGGGTTTGGCATAGTAATTTTGTGATGTCGGTGATGGAGGGGGCATCGAAGATCTTTTTAGGAAATTACTTGGTTCAATATTCCACATATCGGGAATAGGTTTTGGACCTTCTGGAGGAAAGAAAATGGAACTTATGTCCAGAGGAGGTTGTTCAGTTGTTGAGGGCAAAGACGTCTCTCCGCCCATGTACCAACTGACTAATTTGTCCAAAGTTGATACTGGAGGAGTAACTTGCGTGGATGGGATATGAATTGGAGCAGCCGTGGTCTGAGCCTTTGAGAACCAACTGAATAAACTTCCAATTTTTGAAGTCGCTACAGATGGAGCCGGGGGAGCAAACACTTCTTGTGCAGGGAGGTATATTTTCTTTATAGGAGCTGGTGTTGTTGAAGAATACCAACTAAATAAACTACTAAGTCTTTGAGATGCGGGTGTTGTTGCCGGTGTGGTCCTTTCTTGTCTCTTTTTCATCTCTAACAAAGCCTTCAAAGTTTTCAAAGATTGATGAGGTAGAGATGCCGCGACGGATGATAAGGATTCTTTAGACACAACGGTGTCCTCCGTAGAATCAACCCGTCTCCACGGAGGATTGGGATGCTTATTCTGAGCATAATTTGGCTGAAACATTTCAAGAACACGTGTGCTGGCAGATTCCAATAGACTTGTGCTCCCTGCATTTCGTTTACTTGGGATACTATTCGATTCATCCCCCTTTAAAGGCTGTGTAAAAATTTGTGGCCCGATTTCCCACATCACTTGAGCATCGGCATTGTCTCCAAAACGGTATCCAAGACCTAAGCGAGTGTCCACACCTGTAATGTCAATAAAAAATGAATTAGCCACACACGTTAGATTTATGGTGAGTGCGGTAGTGTACTTAACAATAACAGATAATAGTAATTAATAATAATGTAACAGTTATCAACTTATGGTTCAACATTTTGTTGGTGTTAGTATAACTGTCCCTTTGAAACCTTACTTGTTAAGCGGTTGGATACCTGAATGCTTTGACACTTATAAAATTCTTCGTGACTATACGAATGCTACTTTGTATAACTTGTCAAAATTAAATTTGTATGCGTATAATGTATGTAACTAAAATACAAAAAGTATAATTAATAGGACAAGGTGCGAACACATGTGTAAAATAACAATTTAGCATCATGGTTCATGTCAGATACTCCGTCATTGTTGTCATTTTTTATGACATTAGCGATTAATCTTTTTGGGAATGCTTAATTTGATGTTTGCAAATGTTGCATGTTATTGGTATGTAATGTACTATTAGGTATTTTAGACATAATTTTATGCAATAAAAGGATATCAAGGAAGTTCATGGCAGCTTTTAAACTACAAGCTCATGATTTATTACTTAATTGGATAATATTCGTCCGTGAAAAGCAGGGCAAATGGGTCAAAAATATTGAACGAGGCAAATTGAGACATACCTATTTGCTAGCTTCTACTTTACAACACTACAGTATAGGTACTCAACGTAAAGTATCCATCAATCAAACTAAAAATACGATATTAAGCCAAACGAATTTACTCTCCCATTCTGAAACTGATGTATAGGTAGTCTACAGTATAGGCAATTTATTTCCCTGCTAAACTGAAATAACTCGAGAAAATGTAAGAGCTCGACTCGAGTCTTCAATTCAAATTACTGGCAATCAGGTCATCTCATACGCTCTAAGACTTTGGACCATGTGTATCAAAGTATTTTTATCTTAATTCACTTTCAATCTCAATTGAAGTGCATGCATTAAATAACGTTGATGTTAGGATAGATACAGGTCTTAGTATTCTAAAAGCATGTCTGGAAATGAAAACATATTACAGGTACACTAATAGGTATTAGAAAGAATGTTGTACCAATCAAAGAGGCATAAAATTATGAAGCATCTACAGAATTGTTACGTCCTTTACAACTGTTTAGTTCAGAAATTTATATCATATAGCTCATAAGGTGCCGAAGCATAAACCACAAACATCACAATGATTAAATGTACTTAAAGTGCAAACCATTGCAATACAGACTCAAATTACAATACATTTCTAAGTTGCCCACTTAAATATTGCTAAAATATCCCTACAGTACCTATTGTTGCCATATCTATCTACTCAAGCTCCACACACATGCATCTAAAACGAGAGAAGAGGCTTACAAGTTACATACAACTAACCTGCAAGATAAATTGACGTGAAAATCATTGTAATGTAAAAATAATCTCTTGAAATGGTTGGCTACTTCTTGGGGCTTGAAATGTGTAAGTAAAAGTGCAATAAAACTGAGCGAGTGGCGAGGTCGAAAAACGAAAGTTTGATGCAACTTTTATGCCCATCTATGCTGCTAATATCATAGGAATGAACGATAATCTTATAAGTTTTGTAAGATATAAGTGATATCAGACAGAGAATACTTCTTTTTGCAGGAGCCAAGTATTAAGTCCGTATGTATATACGTAGGAGCAAGAAACATTGAACCACAATGCAGATTATTAGTTACACATGTGCTCCTTATATGCATACTACACAATTGAAAGTAAAACTACCTGAATTTTATTACTAGATGTTTCCACGAACATACAGATAATATTATTTCTGCGTATTACTAGCAACTATTTGATACTACGGCTACAATAGCTACAGCTACTACTATATAAGAATAATTATGATAAAGATTATTATGTATGGTACCTATAAATAAAGCTACAATGTGTGTATTTAATGAAAAAGTACCTGCGTACTAACAGGTAGTGCAAGGGCATTGTATTGTCAATGCAAGATTGGCAGTGCAGTGCTTTGCAAGTGCACAAAAGTGCGATCAAAGAATTTTTCGATTCTTTTCTTACCCTTACCTCGGACACGGGGTCGTCCATCACCCCGACTGCCTCCCAAGGTATTAGTAACTGTAGAAATGAGAGTGGATCCCAGTCCAACCATGCTGGACAAAAGTCCGAAACCCGGAATTGATGGTGCGGGGGTTGTGGTCACTCCGCCAAAAAGACTTGTCAACAAATTCGTTTGTTGAGGTTGTTGTTGTTGAGGTTGCTGTTGTTGAAAAATATTTGAAAGAAAATTCCCTTGTGGTTGTTGATTCTGTTGTCCCAAGTTGAATAACCCTTGACTCAATTGCTGTTGTGGCAGTTGTTGTTGCTGCCCATTAAGTGTTCCAAGGGTTCCTAAAATCCCTAATAGTCCTGATAACTGATTGCTGGCTGCAGTATCCATATTATTTGTTGGAGCATTTTTGAAATTTTGTAATTGGGGATTCCCTGCGCTTGCAGATTGCAAAAGTAAATTAGTCAATTGCACTGCAGCTTCTTGTTCTTTTTGAGCAGACGATGGACTTTGTGTCTGTCTCACAGCAGGAGATGAACTAGCTGTTCCTAATCCTAGCAATGCAGCCGCAGCAGAATTATTTGCTGACTTTGTGTCTCCAGCATTTCCTAATAACACATTTAGCAAAGCCAAAGATTGCAAAGCGGCCGATGTGTCATCTAAGGTTCCCACAGGTTTGATTGTGGTTGTCGTTGGACGCGGAGTCGTGGTTGTGGTTGTTGTAGTAGTCGTTGTTGGAATTGCTAAAGCAGCAGGGGCAACACCAAAAAGTGCGGCTGCTGCTTCAGAAGCTGCACTGGCATCAAAACCATTTTGAGGAGCTCCTAATGCTCCTAGTCCCCCCAGTCCTCCCAGTCCTCCAAAACCGCCTAGTCCTCCTAATGCTCCCAGTCCTCCTAATCCTTGATTTGCGTTTCCATTTCCTCCTCCGACTGATCCAAGAAGAGAATTCAGCAGAGAAAGTTGTTGAACCAAATCATTTTGAGGTGGAGATACTAAGGCTCGTAAATTTTGTTTGGATTCAGATGATGCGGTGGCTGGAACGATGACTTCTTGCGTTTTCTCAGTCGTAGTGGTTGTGGAGGTGGTATGAGCCGTCGTGGCTCGTGTAAATCTTCGTATGTTCCTGGCAGTTGTGGTCGTCTTAGGGGCTGGTGTGGTTGTCGTAGTAGTTTTTGTAGTAGTTGCAATGGTTGTGCTTGGTGTGGTAGTAGTAGTTTGTACTGTAGTAGGAGGTTTTGCTAGCAGAATTGAAAGTGGAGGATTTTCTTTAGTGTCTGTTCCAGCTAAAAGGGATAAAAGCTTGTGCAGCTCGTCGTTACTTAAGTCACCGTCCACTGCTTTGATATCCGGGCTTATATTCGCAGCTGCACTTGGATTTGCTAATGCTGTATCCCATGGAACAAGCCATGACACTGAAAAAATAAAACAGATATTTTATTCTATTTTAAGAAATACTTTTGCAGTGTTTTATGACAAAATTTTAAAAGCAAAAGTCAGAGTTGAAGGTTTCAACTTTTACTTATTGCTTGTTACAAACTGTCTTTGCCCCGTTATTAGCAGTTTTAGTTTACACACAAAATAGTAACTTTAGAACTCTGTAAACTACATGATTTTGTTTGTGGTGAGTAAATAGGTAGATATAGCGGTAGTGGTTGTAATGTAAGGACAATTACCATACATACTTCAACGTGGGGCCCATTAAACTACCACAATCTACGTAGTTATTGCAATATATTGTTTTCAGTTTCAAAAATATACTCAAATATGCGTCTTTAGTAGTTCATGCACATTAGTTGCTTCCTCTCTTTGAAATCACATAATTATAAAATTGCTTTCATTGTTATGAACGCAAATCGTGTTCATGAACCGCAAGCATTCCATGTTGGAAACACTGAACCCATTTTCGTTTATTCCCTAAGCTTGCAGTAGGCTGCAGTTCTTTTCTAAGATACTTGTTATACTTAAACCTAGCTAGCCTGTATAGAAGTGAGTACCTATAGTACAGCGGCATTTGTATCTAATGCATCATTTTTAAGTGTCAATTATTTTTATGGAATTCTCACCGCGTGGTTATGTTAGAAAATGCAAAATAAGATTTATTGCACTACATCTAGAATTGTATAGTGTGTCTATCCAAACACTAAAGAAATGCTGACAGGATGACAGTGTACATAGCATTCAGAAAGCGAAAAGGGAAATTTTTACGTGATTGTATTAAGTTTAATTAACGGAAATAAAAATTCTGTTTATAGTCCGCACGATAGTAAATGCTAGTAGTGCGTTTGCACCGGAATAAATAAATGTCTCTTCTTGAGTCATGAAAATCTAAAACTATTCTACTACTTATATACTAGAGGAACCTCTTGAATCTTAATTGACATTTGTCGTAATAACACTTTAATAAAAAATAAGTTATGAAAGTTCATAATGTTTTAGTCTGTGTATCAATCTTTGCATCCCTTATTTCACATTCATATATAAAGGGAAACAACTAATGGATAGTACTAAGCTAGAAAGCTATAATTATTATGTTTAATAATTCATTTCCTTCCTTACAATAAACAAGAAATCATTACTAATAAAAATGGCCATTCATTCGTCTGTGAAAGTACATGCTTGTTATCACATGCGTTTACAAGTCCATTTGTTTCGTTCTAGTAAACAATTAAAAATACATGCGAACACATAGCTCGCACGCTTTTTGCTAACTGAATTAATGTTTGTTTAATCTTTCAATTGTCACATCCTCACATCAAAGCTGCATTATAATTATTCGCGGAATATAGCGGATAATTAAATTGAAAACATGAAGGTAAAGTACCTACCTGTATCTAACTATAATAAATATAGATATTATTCGCTACTTGGTACTAATTATATGTACCTAGAAGTTCCAAATGTTATACATATATTATTGTACGCTTACTTCATTTATAACTAAAAAAGAAGCCCGTGGCCGTAGCTTGTGTACCTAAATACCAAATTAGTAACAAATACTTCAATATAATGGTAAATAAAATTTGTCAAGCGTTCATACACCTGTATGTATCCAATAACGGCCTTGTACTAACGACTTAATGCATTGAGTATTACAAACCATGATGTATATGCTTACAGAAGGCTTTCCTCATTGACAGAATCAATTCAGCTCGCACTAAGTGTGAAACGCAAACTCAACCCACCACAAACATTATCGTAAAAGTAGGAGAGTGCTGCAAGTCTCCATACAGTAACTCTAACCATGGCAAATTATTTTTGTGTCGTACTTTAGATGTTAAGTTACAAAGGTACTTCTCTCTCTGAGTAGGAAACATTCCCACATCACAGAAATTAGCTATTACTTACACCAAACTACAGTAGATTTGCTAGTAAATAGTAAAAGGTAGAAAATGAATGGAAGAATTGGTTTGTGGTACATACCTGTGGTGAAATAGAAGATCAAACAGAGCACAGGGCTCCAACGTCTCGTCCATATCGTTGTTACCAACATCTTTAGAATCTTTACTTTGCAGCAGCTTAGGGTGATTCTGTAATGCTATTTCTATTCTATTTAAGTAAAGTCGAAGTTTTTCTTGCTTGAACAAAGGCTTATTGCTTTGCCTTGGTTGACAATTTTAGTTTTGGTGGTTTACAGTCCTAGTAAATGGTTGCGTCTATATATTTTAGTATTAGTATTATATCTGTGTGAAATACTTCTTTATGTATTTGCCGAGCTTCACAATGAGCAAATTAGTTATTGATTATTCATTCGTTTCTTGTTTGTCGTGAAGTTTCCTTCAATGTTCAAGTTGCGTTCATAATAGTGATACTTCATGCAATTAGGTACCTACTCATAATAAGATGAGATGACTTTAGTGTGTAGTAGCGTGACATTTTTATTATTGTATACTTCTGAAATAACTTGGTAGCCCATTTTTGCGAAATAAGGTAGTCTTGGTACAAGGAGGAGAGTTCATTTCTTTGGATTTCATCTTGAGTAGTAGTATTTGTCTGCAAATGTGGACTTTAAGAAGCTTACTGCATGGCTGATGCACATTTTCACGCTTTGTTGGTTTGATTTTGTTGTTGACTTTGCGTTGTTGGAACTGAAACATCAAACTTTGTTTTCTTTTTGTGGTGTAGTAGCATGTATGATTTGGATAGGAGACGCTATGCAACGATTATTCTTTCTAGGGCACGTCACTTTTGATTTGACCAACATTTGCAAAAGTTTTCCCTATCTAGGTAACTTAATTTACATTAGTGGTGCTAGCAGAATCCAGTCTCAGCATGCAGTTACAATTTAGCACAATAAATTAAAAGTATTTACTGCAGTAGTATTTGTAGTACTAAAAATAAATTACTTAAGTCTAAATTAGCCAAGCTTAGTATTCATAAAGTACGTATCTAGGTACTAAAAGTGACTGTAACAGTTTTTGCGGTTAATAATTAATTATTGTTTATGTCCGTAGTCCGTCTGGGAGTTGTAAGGTCCTTTGTCAAAGTTTTTCGTCATGAAGGTCCCTCTGGGGCTTACAATTGCCTTGATTGTCAGTTTGTAAAGTTTGTATGGGTACAGATCGTGTCAGTCGCTGTACTGTAGTCGTTTTTATAAGAACTGTCAAGAATACGATGCGAGGCAATAAATTAGGAGTCTGATAAGTAACGTAATGTAAGGTAATGGCAATGGCTTGGATACAATTGCATTAGTATAGTTGCAGTATGTAGTAGCTGTGTGGTTCTAAGAGTCGTACTTTTTTCTTGTCCATGTACGTATTACGTACAATGCTTTGTTATGTTATAAAACTATTCACGTCAGAATAACGGTTAATTTTCATAAGAAAATTGTGTCGGCTTTACTAGAGAAGTATACTACCTTCATGCAGCGCAGGCAGATTAACACTTACACACTAATGATTTCTTCAGATAAAAGCAATTGCTTGGGCTTTACAATATTCTTGTAATATTCTATTTAGGTACTTAGCACAGTGACAGTGTATATCTTTTAAAAGCAGTAGGTAGCTGTAGTATGCACTATTCACATGCAATGAAGGAAAATACAACCGAGTTGTATTGTATTCTAACTCAATGTCTCAATACAGTGTAGACAATTCGTGTAATAAAGAGTAGCACAGTCACAGTCACTATGTCGTGTCGAATTAGTAGTCCTTCGGTTAATATTAATTGTCAATTGTCCAACAAAAATGTGTCGATTCTGTAGGTAGAGTCTGAGTCCGTATTTTGGCAGATGGTCAGAATGTTAGTAGGGAATGAAAGATTTCCTTTGTCAATGTCACTGTAATTTTGTAATTTGTCGAATAATTGTTATGTGTGGTATTTGTCCAAGTAAAAGCTTGTTAGTCAATGTAAGGCAACTATATACTAGTCAAGTCAAACAACGTGTATAGCTTCTTGTTGAGCAAAAACGTATGTCGAGTTCAAGTTCAAGTCAAGGTATTCAGTCCAAGCTAATTATCGTTGTTTGGTTTTAGTTAGAAAGTTATGTTGAGTCAATAGCAGTCAACGACTAACTACTACCAGAAGTAATTTTTCTTGTCGGTCAGTTCTGTGTGTGTAAAAGGGTCAGAAGAGTTTTAGTTTCGTTAGAGATGTTCTGTCTGTCTCTGTGTATATTCTTTGTACAGTCGAACGTACGATGTATTGCACTATAACAGTAGTCTCATGTTTGTCGAGTATTTCGATGTGTGTATAGTAATATGTTGTATCGGTAAATCGTTCAACTGTGTGTCAGTGTGTTTGCGTAGTACTTTGTCTCGTCTAAGTGCAAGTAAAAGTCGTCAGTCAAGTTCTTTGTACTGGTCACGTTCTCTAAAATAAAATAAAGCACAAAATGAGTTTTAGAACATCTAGAATTTATGTAGTAACAAAAGTTTTCCAAAGTAAATGTACTGTATAGTCTGTAGTATGAGTTTTCAAGTAGGTACAGATATGTACAAAGTGTATTGCGTAGGTAGACTTTGTAGAACACGTCATTTATTTACGTAAAATGTCACATTGTCAATACAGTCCGAATAAAAGTAAGTGTAACTTGATGATGAAACTGTCCACATTGTGTACGATACTAAAATGACTATTTATAGTATTTTAGAATCAATTGCATGAAAACAGAAATAAAAACATTTCGTAACAAAGTAAAAAAAGTTATACAGTTCACGTTCTTATGCGAACGTACTACTTGTGTAAAAGTCAGAGTCAAATTGATTAATGAATACGCAATGAAAAAATTTAAGATGCACTAAATCAGGAAATTAGAGCAAAAGCATTTAGAGTAATTGCGAGTGTTAAGTCAAAGTCAGTAGGTAAAGTAAGTAAGTTATTGTATTGTAATGAAACTGTTAAAAGCTTTTCTTTTGTATCGTTCGCTGTAAGTCTTTTAGTTTTGTATACCACCCAGTCATTAATTACTCCTCCACAGTACATTACACAGTAGTTAAGTAAGTTAGTGTAAGTAGTATGACAATATTACAGTAGCAGTTTCAGCTAAAGAATTCCACATGTATTTGTTTACGTAAAAAGTAAGTAGTAAGTTGTATGGATGTAACTTACAGTTCCGTATCCGTGATTGAGTCCGCGTCGGTACGTTACAATGCGAAAACGTTCTTTACATAGTAATTGTATACTCAGTCACTCGTAAGCAACAAGTCTTGACGGAAAGTCGAATCGAATCAGCGTAAAGTAACGTAAGTGTCTATGTCACAAATGTCCAGAGGCCAATTGAGTCTCATTTGTCTTATTGTCAGTCGCTCTGTCGTTAAAACGTAAGTGACACTGAGAACGTGTTACAATTAAATTACTTTGTCACAGTCCAGTCTATGTACTAGTAAAGTCTTTCGTATTATTAGTATAGTCCGTTAATTTTGTTAGTTTAGTCTGTCCTCAAAAGTTAAAACGGTCAAACGTAATGTACACAATGTCTAGTCAAACTATTGGATTTGCAATATGTTAGTAAGTATGTAGTAGCCTTTATCTCTTTTAGTTGTTCAATTTAAGTATGTTACGAAAACGTCACTAAATCAATCGGTTCAATGTGTCAAGTCGATTCAAGTAGATTTCTTCAACAATGTTGTCTCAACAGTCCGAACTTTTGTTAAGTCTGTCAAATCGTCTCGTAATAAGAGCGCTGCCGTTTGTCCTACTATTTACAACAACACAACTGAAATTTTTGAAAAATCTTAATGTGGATTAATTTCAAGTCCTCAGGCAGGACATTAGTGTTAGCAGCTCAGGTCGGAGAGACCATGTGCAGTGTTAGACCAACTAAACGACACAGATGCAAAATGCAAACTGTATTACGTTCTTGTTAGTTATTTTACTGTGTATGGGCCCCTAGTGTCTGTACTTCAACCAGTCAGTACCACAACTAAAGAGAGAAGGGTGACTGTGGTAGGCACTTAGTCGTAATGTTTCACTCATCGTCAGCTTAGTCAGTCTTACAGAATGGGATTGTTGCTACATGCGAAATAGCAAATGTAAAAGAAACTACCACTAACTATAACTAAGAAATCTGAATGCGTTACATATCTGAATAGTATGTATGTATACAGTAATAATACAAAATGCAATACAACTACACATCAGATAACACACATTTATACATAGCCAGAACAGCCACACTCCAAGCAATATGGTATCACCGCGTCTTTCTTAGCCGCAACAATTTATCTACCTGTGGGCCCAGCTATGTCTAGCTTACCCCTTACGTACTAATGACAATGATGATGATGAGCTGGGCATAAAACAGCGTGCAAGCTTTGTAATATTATAATATTTACCTACGTATATGTGCATGTGCATGTGTGAGCAAGTGAAAACCATGTATGCATGTCTTGTACTATATAACAAAACTCACTCATAGAAAATAATTTGCGAATACAATAACAGAAAACTGAGATAGTGGTTGAATATACTACTAACTAGTAACACACTAGCGTGAACATGACTTATGTATGTGTAGTATGTAGATCTTTACATGTGTTTGTATACATACACATTAATATATAAGTGATAGTAATCCTACCTCCTTTTCATTCACGTAAGTACAGGACAATAACAACAAACTTCTCTCATTCTTTCCACAACGAATGCATCTTCACTGCTCTATCTCTCACACACTCAGATTTGCATTAGTTTTTGCATTGAGAAATCTAACTGTAGTATACAAATAGTACTACATAGCACGATACATACATACCAGATGACGACGGTGTATTTGTAAAACCAACGTGAGTGTGCCACACGTAGGTAGATCTGTAAGTAAGTAAGTACTAGTATTTAAACCACAACACGTCAAGTATGTGGCTGTGTACAAAATAAATGCGTTGTCTTTTGCATAGTAAAATACACAGTGAAGAGTTTTAAGAAAAAGACTTGAGATGCGATGGAAAGAATAAGCAAGATACAAAGGTACTGAAGGTAGTGAGAGAGATGATAAGGATGGGTAGGAATGAGAAGACAAGCGTATTAGTCCTCGTAGTAGCTAAAAAGAGTAGTGTGTGCTTTCAACCCAACTCACGTATGTCTAGCACTTACCCACACCACCACCAACACATACTCTCTTCGTATTTCGTATAGAGAATGAATGAATTCTACTACTATTGCTTTGGTTGCCAAAAGTGGGTCAGTGGGAGTCTCGTTGGCTTGGCTTGGCGCTGAGCTTTTGCTTGTTACTATTAGAAATTGAAGGAAATGCCTACTCTACTGCTAAACTATAGTATAAAATCCAATCACACCATCTTGATGCATCATCATCGTATATTTTATCGTGCTTTTGTATACTGTATATGGTATAGCTACTTCAAATACTACTGTGTATCATTCATTTGCTAATACCGCCTTGTATCATTACTTACAGTCCAACCAACACGTTTTTATTCAACATCATCTCGGACATACCTACACGTAGTACTTTATTAACTTTAGAATCACATTAGAAGAGTTTGCCAATTTACTAAGTCACAACTACATCATTAAAATTGTATCAGAGCAAAATAAAAATAACAGCACAAAGGCATTAATGATTGAAATCCAATTATGTACACATCGTATATCAATGCTAATGGTGTAAGTTTGTTATAACTTTACTAAAGGTAATCTACCATGATGATGATGACAATAGATAGGTACAAATCTTGTTCGAGGAATTTTTAGTTTCTCACTTTGATTGTAAGGGACTTTAATTAACTAATTATCAAGCACGTTGATATACACGATGCAATTTTTACAGCAAATATTATTGCAAAATTTAAGAAATCCACGTGTCTGGTGAGATGCATGTATGGAGATTTTCATTAAACATTTTCACCAATTTAAATCAAGTTTCTTGAAATGCTGATCTGTTTAGTGGGACTGAATTATTTGATTTGTGTTTGTACAATTAATGGTAGCTGCCTAAGCTTTAAAATTTCAAATAAACCCGAAGATCCGTAGATTTAAATTTCAAAGTAGTAGGAATATAGTTGAGCGATGTGATGTGATGATATGAAGATATGATGTAGCGAATGCAAATGACACACAACAATTTGTAAAGTTGATCTACATACAAATAATACAGTATTAAAGATCCTATGCAATAGGTTCCTGTGAGACTAAATTTTTTGTCAAGTCAAGTATTTTGTTGTTTGAACGTTGGTGATCTTTGTGTGAGGCAGTAGTGACAGTATTATGAGCATATGGCTACAACTAAACTAAAACGAGAGTGAAATAAGTAGAGCTTGCCAGTCAATAGGAAATCTCATATGCATTTATGAATGCATTATAAATGTTTAGAATTTGAGCGAGGCTTGTTTACACTATGCTTTAAATACAGGTTTCTAAACCGCATCTCACATTCACACAAACTTATCTGCATACAGAAAACTTGGTATTAATTCTTGCAACGACGATCGCATGCGTACTATGGGCAGGGCATGACATGGGAACAAGATTATTATTATGCTGCACCAAAGGAAAGGCTTGGAAGTTAAAACGAGAAAAGTGTTTCTACGTAGAAGATTATCAGACTACGAGTCAAACCAGTAGGATGTGTTATATTATTATTATCAAAAAACTTGGTATCAACTAAAGAAGCTACATCTGACTATTAAGTAGGTAGTTGATCACTACACACAGACCTAGACATAGATCTTTAAATATTGGCAGTCTTCATGCATATGGATCTGTAGTACAATCTGCCTGTGAGAATGATTAAATGAATGATAAAGATTCACAAAGGTGGTATGGAAGTGTAAGGAACAAATAACTAAAGCGTAGTAGTGTATAAAGGAATTGTGAATAAGTGAATCAGAGATAGAAATGTAAAATGATACAGGTATATCATGTAATTTATGTCTCACGTATTTGAAAAGCGAACTAGTACTACCTACTCTTGTTCATGTTAGTTTGTATGTATGGCATTCATGACCGTGGTCATAATTGGGTCATTTGAATTCACTGCTTACAATTACAACAACTGAACAAAGATGCTAACAGAGTAATCACGTCTTAATTAAATTAAGCATTTTTACAACTTATTGTGCTTAGCTATTGCTAAATTGTGCTACTGGTAATGGAATACGATTACAATTCGTCAAGCAAAAAGCTCTTTGGCATACCTAAGTGTACTTTATGTAAATTGTCTATGTGCATTACTTCTATAGGTACCTATAGATTGTCAACGTGTTTTATTTTACTCCCCACAAACTATACCTACGTGTCTTATGTATTTAACTTCTTGCTACTACTATGCCTTTGTTTTCTCGAAATCGCTTCTTTTTTGTTCTATAGAAATCATGTAGCTTTTTTGTAAAAAGGAAGGCGGTATTACGAGCAATACGAGCAGATTCCATACCTCAGATTAGACACAAATGACAATTGCGTACGAACGACTTTGTTTTGGTTTACGCTCCCGTTGTTGTTTACGTTGAGAATTTAGAGAATTAAATCGTTAGCCGTCTTTAGTTTTTGCTGAAAACCTGTCAAGCATACTATGTGAAGCACGTTAAACGCGCTTTTGATGGTTTATTGAAAATGACATCGGGATCTCGTCTACCTACATACACATTCTTACATTATAACACGATTAAAGACTTCAAAGAGCGTAAAATAGTCGTAGTAGATGTTGAATAGCTTCAATAAAAGTTCTCGTGCTTCTTTTCGTCTATTATGAGTGCAGATGTGCATATAATGGACTTTAAGCTAAACCCTCATTTATTTTCTGGTTTACAATGAAACTGAATTTACTTGGTTTCCTTTTCGACTGCAAATTAAGACCATACATGTTTTTATAAGAAACTTTTTGTTCTATTGCTGCCACTTGTATACACTTTATGGTAAACCCAGTTGAGGATAATCTTGTTTGTGTGCCTATCCCAAAAAATTTCTTTGTTATTAAGCTCAACCCAATTTCACTTACAAAACCAGTATTGCTCAAGCCAGTTTCGACAACAACCAAGTATTAGTTTCAAGTAGAATATTGTCAGCGAAAACATTATTATAGTCTGATACTGGTATTACAATAACTATTATATACTAATACAATTTAGCCATGCACATTACATTATAACTGTGCTACAGATAGGACTTACTTTATTATTAACTGCACTATAGTAGTGTTAAGCCCTAGCCCTACATTCCACAGTAAAAACTGTAGAACTTAACACATTGTAATGAAATGGAAAAGTTTGGCTTGACTGTAATTCGACCTGACATGATCTTTCTTACATGCGTAGTTTTGCACAGACTGGAAAGTAAAACTTGTTTACGACTGTCCACATGCACTAATACGATTTCACATGATTCGCGAGTAGGATGAACCTAAGGAAGGAATATAGTAAGCTCATTGTGTTTTGTCAAATGAAGAAGAAAGTTTTTAATTTCCATTGCTACTTCTGTCAAATATCGACATTGAAATAATGCCAAGTTCAGTGTGTACTGTTTATGCTCACTAATCATTATAGTTGCTCATGCTATATGAATTGTGTAGTGTAGACACAAGTTCATGTGGTACATCCCTTGCAAGGCTGTATTTAGGGGGCAATTGCCCACCCCGAAATTGGTAAAAAGATAGGTTATTTTACCAAAAAAGTGCAAAATTTTTCTCTTTAGGTAGGTTGATTTCGGCCTAAAATAGCTCAAATTTTTCGCGCTACGCTTGATAGTTGACAGTTTTGTGCACTATGATGATAATTTGCCCCTCCCGAAATGGAGTCATAAATACGACCTCCCTACATGCAACGACTCTACAATTACAGAGAATTGAATGCATGAAATAATAAACATGTTCGAAAAATTATATGTTTGTTCTTTGTAAATACAACCAAAAAATCAAATTTTAACTTTAAGTTGCGAAACCACGCCCAAAGTTCTAAAAATGCAAAATGAAAGGAGTTTCTCGTCAAATTCTGCGTGGGTTACTCGATGCATTGAAATTAACAAACACTTGTTCATACATGGCAAAGTTGATAATGCCCTTAACTCTTAACATAACAGACTCATGTAACATCCAGCTAAAACATGGCTAAAAGAAGTTTTCTAAGCTATACTTGACGTAGGTTTTTTTATTTTCAGATGATTATTATGTATAAAGAGAGAGAGAACTATATTAGTGAAAATTCATGATAGCATCTGTCTAACAATTTCCAAGACATCATACATCGATGTAAATTGAAGTTTCTTTTTGTAAAGGTCCGGTATATCTGCTTTAGCCGTGCCATATCAGATCATATCAGATATCAATCAGTTAAAGGTCGTAATACAAATATAAACACAAACATTCATATGCATTGCCAACTTGTTAGTCATTTTTTATAAACAGACAAGCAACTAGAAAACTTTCTTTCTGATGCATGCATTATAATATGTGCACGAAAACGGTATTCAACCAAAACGGTTTGTGTATCAAGTAATTTACATATGCATTTATGTAGGATTGCTGTGAAGATCCTTTTAGTTTCCTTTGCTGTTGACTACATGAGATAAGTAAATAAAAGGGCGTGGATTGAATTTGCATGTGTGTATTTTATGCATATACCAACAGATTCGACGTATAACTACTCGCTAATCGCCTAAACCGTTTTCATTCCTCATAAACTCGTGAGTAAAAGTGAATGAATCGCAACCAGACAAAGATAAGTTATTGTTGGTCCGCCTTGTAGGGCTGTTTACATGATTCATTATAATAAAATTAAACAAGTACCTAGGTATATAGACTATAGCTAGGTACCTACGAATATACAATACAATACAAACATGAAATGAAAATATTCGAACGTGAAATGTTCATCTCAACTCAAATAGCAACAACTTTCCACTTAGCTAGCCATACATTACATGCATAATATTTATCTCGAATCTACACATAATGCAATAATCTTCGTCCTCTGTGATTAGCTCAATTAAAAATAATTGACTTTTCCTAACACAGCTAAAATACTATTACATGGTCAATGTTACGATTGTCACATTGCTTAAACAGAACTGAGTTGAAGGGAGACTGTTGACAGTATAAATCAAGATTTCTCTTTTATTGTTGCATTACAACATTTAAAATTACATTGATTATAGTAACCTGTATATCGTTTATAGGAATCGGTTAAAATTGTAAGGACAAACAAATAAACAATGATATCTCACTCTCGCTAAATACAAGGAAGGAGAGGCTCGTAATAGAAATTGATCTCAGTCATTAAGGCGCCTGGATTTCACAAACACCAGTCTAATCTTTAAATCTTTTACGTTCTTTCCACACCATCACATGGAAAAGAAATCGCCTAGCTTGGCAATAAATATTGCACATGTATTTTCTTTATTGTTTATTGGATTGGAATATTGATGATTTCTGTAGCAATATGATAAATGATAGCATTGTGAACGTGCCCATTTTATTGATTACCATTCGGCCTTATTATTATAATAATAGAAGATGAGAGGAGGAAATAATTCGAGAAACAGTGGCACTAATTCATATTTGCATGTGTATGTCATGCCTACAACCAACTCTACTATCTGTAGTAGGATAAGCAATACGTACGTATTCTACGTATGTAAAGAAGTGAAAAAATAATCTAGTTGGATTGGACTTTGACTTTACTCGGATTGACGTGGTGACCTACAATACATTGCATGAAAGAATAATTATCATAAACTTGATCTTGAACTGACTGACTAAAAGGAACCAGCAAGAAATCAGTATTGGTACACAGTACATGTGAATATAATATGATATGAGCCTTAGCATTGCAATACCAATGCTAAGGAAATATACAAGGAAAAATCAAAGAACACCTTAGCAGTCTTCTCCGCCTTAAAAAGTGGACGAATTAAATTTGCAAATCCAAGATGCAGAATTATGTAGAATTATAATATCACCTTCTCTTTGCTCCAATATACGGCAACCAAGCACAAAAAGCGAAAACCAGCCAAGTGAGTTCAATTTCCTTTAGCTTCTTACAAACCAAAATCCAATGCATTTAAGCACATTGCAGTATAAGCGTTAGAGTAGTTTCACCTTCTGAATAAATTGTATGTATCTAGTATCTACGTAGCTTTTGAAGGTTGAAGGCATACAGGGCATATAACTGCCTTGTATCGGTCTGTAATCTAGTGTGGAAGTGATATCTATATTATTTTTGCATTGTAAGTATCAAACTACTGCTATTAAATTACACGCAATGATTTTTTAGTTTAGTGACCAGGCCAAAACCCAAGTCCATACTTTATCATTCAATAATACAGCACGCACTTTAGTTAGGTCGCAGTGAAAACAGCAAAACAAAATGTAATGACTCAGATTTCATATGAAAATAAAGTTGCAATAGACCAAAGACCAAACTAAACGTTCCTTATTTACCTGTATGTAGATAAACAAATACTAAATGACTAGTGCATAAGTTAACTTATCATATCTTTGCCATTAAAAACAAAAAACTAAAGTGAAAGTTGCATACAAAGGATCTTAACGAAGAAAAATAAATTATAACTACTTCCACACTCGCACTCGCACGTTGAAATCCTTTCCTATACACACAAACACAAAGTCAAGCCATATATGCCACTACCTCAATTACTACCACAAAATATTTTTCAAGTACAAACGTAGGTGTTTCAGCGCTGCTACAATAATAATACAACTATAATGCAACAACAAGTCATTGCGTACAAAGTGTGAGTCACGTAAATTGTGTACAAGTTAATGTTAAGGTCACAAGGTCAAAAAGGCTTAAACTTTAATGCTTTAACTTGATAACTTATAATAACGTGTACTACACGACTGACTCTCTCGATTTATGAAATACGTTGTACTACAGATACACTTGAGTAGGTAAATGAATGTAGGTAGTAGAGAAGGTTGTTAGTACTTAATAACACGACGCTACGTACGAATCTGATTTTTTCAAACAAGATTTTGGCACAATATCTCTAATCTGTGTTTTGTAGTCGGTACTTATACTAAATTGCACAAAAGAAAGCGAAAAGCGTGTGGTGTAATTTGCATTGCACCACCGTATCTTGTACAAAAAGGTATTCCTTTGCAAGAGCGTTTTGAAGTAGCGCAAATATATTAAAGTTTTTTTACTAACCTCATGATGATGATAATGATTATAGGATTTGGCTCCGAAACAAGCTGAACTTTACCCAAGAGTGGCTTTGTTCTGCTATACGCACGACCGCTAGATACTGGAGGAGTCAAATAGCATTTTCATTGCACCTACATGAAAAACAATTCTCTTTTGGTGAAAAATTGGCTTGTTTACTGAGTATTTAGCTAGGTACCTTTTTAAATCGCTGAAAAAGTAAATTATTGATTTCAAAAAACCTTCTTCTTCACACAATCAGTGAGAGCTTGACGTTTTCTGATCCCACAATGTCTTTGCCTGAAACTAATGTCGATATTTATGGTAACTTTGCAATTACAATCCCTTTTTGAAGACTTTTCATGGAATTTCTTCTAAAACCAATTCATTATCTTGCAGAGAATTTTGAAGTTTTTTACCTAACCTAGATTTCTTTTTAACAAATCTTTGAGCAACAAGGAGCAACATGACAAAGCATTTTATTGCAATACAAAAATACAAGCCATCATCACTGAAATTACTATAGTTACCGCATTTATGTAAATAAAAAATGCAGTAATTTCATATTTTTGGCTTGAAATATTTTAATATTGTATTCCACATTCCATTGGTTTCGTATTGACTGTGGACAGTGTTCATAAAATGTTCATGATACTCTTCAATGCAAAAGAATCATTGTTTTTGTTTAGCACAAGGTTGAAGTATTGAAGTTGTCGCAGCTGCACACATATAAAGGGCTGGGAAACGGAATATGCCTTCAATATTTCAGTATGCAATAACATTAAATGCCTTTTGTACAAATGACACCTATTTAAATTATGCATATAGCAAATTGTATCTTAACGATATAAAATCATATCTGTCACTTAGGTGTAATTTGTGTAATGAAGTAGGCGTAATGAATGAAACATTAAATATTTGGAAATACATTGCACTAAACACTGAATTCATTAAACTCTGTTGGAATCGTCATGATTGGTTTATTGAGTATATTTTTAGATTTATAAGTAACACTTTAAGACTATAAACCATCCTGAGAGCTACCAAGGCATCATAATAACTTGCTTTGCATAAAGCGTACATAGATTAACATTAAGGCGTTAGAAGCGTCATTCATATTAAGCTCTTTGTCTTTAGAATCTGAAAGGTTCGTGTTAAGGATTTTATCTTTGCGATATTTGTTTAACGTACCCGTGCATCTTTTAATTTGATGTAGTGTATGTATGTAAGATATACGAAGATATAATATATGATATGATTTACGACAGCTGTAGTAGTTGAAGAAATGTTTCCGTGAGATATGAGTTGTCTGTAACATTCAAACTGAGGTCATAATATTAAACAAGATTCTTTCCCTTTGCCCCACAGTGTAATACGTGTATTAACACAAGTTGTAAAAAAGCTTGCCAAAACTGCTCTGCTTTATTTTCACTTGTCACTAAAAGGTTTGAAGTGTGACACACTCTCATTAATGCGTACACATAAATGTGTACGGAAATAGTTTTGCCTGTAGTATTTTACTTAATTTTTTACATCATGATAAGTACATTGAAAGACTCATTAAGGGTCGGATAACAGATTTTCGTTCGTTCGTTGCGTGTGTGATACTGCATCTTAGTTTTGTATTTATGGGTTCGTGAATCATTCTAGTTCAGTGTCAAGGTTTAGTATAATGCACCACATAGTAAACCTTTTCATTGTGTGGATGCAAATGACCTTTTATTGATGGTTTGCAAAGATTTCAGCATATATGTATGTAGACTATAAATCTCCGATCGTTATACTGTGTGCAGTGGTGCATTAAGAAAAGAAGAAAGTAGTTTTCCTGTTTTGTACCAGTTTTAACTAAAAAGATTTGATAATGGGATTCTTTTGCTTAAAAACACAGAGATAGTACCTATAGGTATATAATGTATTTATTTTTAGTGCATGATGTGGGTTTATAGAAGAAATGTGCAACTGTGTGGTTATTAAAAAATATTACGCTTACATTCATACCTATGCACACGCACAATAATTCTCACATTTAACTACATGTTTCATCTTATGTACTAGGTACGAGGCACATATGTAACTCAACTCAAAGTAAATGTAGGCACCTACTATATAATAAAATTTATATAATTACTGTACTTGTACACAAAACCACAGAAGTACGTGCAAACTCAATGTTTCAAGTTTAGCGTACGAGGTATAGTTTAGAAGTTTATTACATACACTGACTCTATGTATAAATTCATACTGAAGATAAAAGTCCAATTTTAATGCTGAATTGTCAACTATCATAAATGGAAAATGAAATTAGTTGTTACATTTTGACCCACTTTTCACAAAAATGGATAAGGTAGATGTGTGATCGGTTTTTACCTTTGAATATTAAGCTTCCATTCTCCTAAATGGGGATGCCCTATTTAAATAATAAATCAGTGTAGCCTTGTATGTCAAACGAATACTACAGATTGTACAGTCGAGTCCAATAAATTGTCTCTATCCTGAGTGTACTAAATATTCTGTAACGCTTTGGGTTGTGAGATGACACTTTATAAGAGCAAACATCTTGACATTGAGTAGTAATGTGAAAGAAGCAGATGTGACACTACAGCAGGATAAAAATCAAGCAAAAGTAATAAGTTGTGACTTTGGAACACTTTTCTTGACTCCCATGAGATCAAAAGACCGAAGACTCGCATTGTACTGCGTAAAATATCCTGTCTCAGAGACATTAGTAGGTCGATGTCATATTGCTGAGATTACTATTACAACTTACGACCGTGATACTGTCCGTATCTACATTTGCTATCACTATTGCTATGTGCATGTGCTACAAAAATAATATTTTGTCTCGCATATTCATTCTTGACACTTTCAGTGCAAAAATTGTATTGTTTTATAATTTATGCATAAGAAGGTACTATAAATAGACAGCGCAGTATAATAGAAAGAAATTATTTGCATATTAAAGAAAGGAGGGAGTCGAGATTTTATTTATAGAAGAGTCAATAAGAAAAGTGAAACAGTTTTCTATAAACAGTTTAGATTTAGATCCGGTTTCGTATGATATGCATCTAATAAATGTCAATGACCACATGAATACTTAGCTATATGATTAGCATATGTATTTATATTTGCAGTTTAATGATTTTTATCTATAGGTCAATAGTGAAATGAAATTCACGTTTGTTTTATTTCGTTGCATAATTAACTATTGCACATGTTTGACTTGTACATACAATTTAAAAAAATGAATAGCCAGTGCATGTGTAATAATAATAATTTAGTGCTTCAACCTTACGAATACCTTCGGGTATATGAAATGAATGCATTTCGAGTAATTTGTAATCTCTGAGTATGTAGAGCGGAAAAGAAAACCACTTCGCTTTCGTTTATATTTGATAAGTATTATAAGTGCACTGCATGCACTGGAGTTAATACGCGTAATGTATTTACCTAGTAGGTATGTGCAGTTACATGTTACATTTGTATAGATATTATATGTATAGCCTACACACATATCTTACCAAACACTTTTCAATTTATAATGACACGTTATTAGAGTCTTAAGAGTTTTATATAATAATAATTTCTATGTACGTAGTATCAACTAATTAATAATTACATTTACGTATGCAATGAATTCGTATTTAAATGTAGTATTACATTTTAATTAACTAAAAAATATTACCATAAAATATTAACATGTTACACATACATGCAACATATGCATTGACCATTCCCAATTAATTAATAGAAATCGGGTACAGTCATTGCTGCACTTGTTCAAATGATAAATAAATCTAATTAACAACGAACGAACGAATCGAATGCGAACACACACAGCACAATACATAAATACTGTATGAACGTATGTATTTAATTTGTGATTATTTTGTGTAGGTACAAATACTAAATTAATGGAAGTGTGTACAATGATTACAGTATTAAATTTTACAATTGAAATCGATTTAGTGTTTATGCATATCATACCTTAATATAGGCTGTAAAACAAATGAGTTAATTATTACAAGAACTCTGTCAACGTAATTAGCTTTAAATATTTACATTTACAATTTGATGTTTCATCATAGATATATGTATGTGGGTGGCCTTCGTAACACAAACATACAAGTTGACAATTATTATTAATATTTTTGCACTTGAGGAATTTGTTGTTGATGAGCTTCTAGAGATATTTGTAGAGCGCGTTTCCTCATGTCTTGAATCAAAGAGAGCATTATTGTCGCTCGGAAGCCTTTGTATAAACACAGAACTATTAACGCCAAGCCTAGCTTGAGATATACCCATTGTTGGTAGGAGCCTGCGTAGGCAATATAAAATCCAATTACTGCCAACATAAACAAGTTGATCAGTTGAAGCATCATCCAGAAATAACATTTCTTCGGTTGCATCTGCGTCATAAACAATATGGATTAAATTACAAGTTTAGGATACAGTAAGTAAGTGGACAATCATATTATTATTGTGTTTGTTGTATTTCATACTTTGACACTTGTACTTTTGTTAGGTAAGTAGGTACACTTAGGTATGTATTACAATATTTTATATTAAATAATATATGAAATAAAACTATAATAGTAATAACCTCATTTTTCAAGGACAAGATGAGTAATGTCGCTGCTAATAAATCCATAACGAAATACACCAATGGAGGTCCCACCATCCATGCCAATGGGCCTGTATTTGCAAAAATGAATTCATTTACTTTGTATCTTAATCATTTGGATAAAAACTTCTTTATACCGACTACATCAAAATAATACGTGTATGTACATACACATTTACTTAATTTAAAACGTAATGTACTTACGATCATCATGAATTTTATCTCCGTATGGAAAAAAGACGAGGAATATTGTGCCAAAGACTGATACTCCTATGATGGCATTAATCTGTAAAGTATAATTTGTATAAACACAACTTTTACAAAAATTATTTCAATTATGAATTGAGGTACTTACATTAATTTTTTCATTTATATATGCTGTCAAGTTGAAAAACCGAAATCTTACCAGTTCAATTTTAGCAAATCGATGTGCTTTAGCTACTAGCTCAAAAATGGTTCGATCCATGTTTTCCTTGAGGGTGTGTTATTTATTTCAGCTATTAATTATTTTAATCTGAGAAATATGCTATAAAACTTGCAATAATTTGGGATTCTTCTGCTACATACAAACTTATATAATATGGGTTGAATTATTTTTTGCCTCTGATCTGATTACAAAGCTTAATTGCAATATTTTCGCCAGAATGTCAAAACAAGGCGCACTAACGAGGTTGAGGGAACTATTACTGTGGATACTGTGTAAGTAAAGGATAATTTTAATGTGCTCTGTCATTCCTCTGGTGTAATTTTTATGACCGTTATATACAATCACAGATATAAGTTTCTAATTCCTAATGTGATGATGAATTGTAGTCAAGCGTAAATATTTAACTACTGATATGATATGATAACATGGAAGCCATATGTACACGTTCTGTGGTGATTATATGTTCGCCATCATATCAGTGTGCAATATCTGCTGCATATTACAGGGAACACGTATAAATTATCTTATATGTATTTTGTGACTTTGCGTTGTGTACACAATGTCAGACGTGCAAAAAGCTGGTTATGTACATTAATGTATTCCTATACATACGTATGTATGTAGCGAAAGCTTGATTTATTTGTGTGTGTGTGTCAAAAATATATTTATTTCTATCAAACAATTTTAGCTTAAAATTGTATGCAATCCCTTCTTTTTTCGAGGAAAGTCGAATGCAGTACTGAATAAAACAAAAATGAGTATGAAAATACAATTAGACCAAATGCGTTGTAAACATTAATGTACCAGGATAAAATTACATATTTTATAGCCTTACTAGAATGAGCTAATTATGATTAGTAGGTAACGAATTATTGTATTGGCATACAAACGATTTTTCGTCTATGTATATGCACTATTGTATAGGTATGATCTTGTCAGATGAGATTTTTTAGCATACACGAAAAACGAAAAAAGCTACTAGTTTTAATAGTTATGCTATTGTCTCTGACTCACGTTACGTTATTGAGCTGATATCCTGGTTTCGTTCTATTTATAATGACTTTATCATTAGTGTATGTACACTTTGTCCCTATCTCGTTTGTAGAATTGCTTTCCTATATGAGATAATAATAAATTGCCTTAATTCGCTAATAAAATATGTATCCGTGTAATCCGTGTAAAAGATAAGGTATGATTAACAGACTTATCTCGTAAAATGAGTCATAATATTTATTACACATGTGCGCAACGATCACCCAAGACTATAGAACATGTAGCTCTATTTTTTGTAAGGCAATCTTCATGTCATAATTGTGTAATAAAATATGAAAAAGAAGGTTCTCAGCAAATTATTAATTGCTTACATTGCTATTGGGCTGCTTAGCCTATATTTAGTCTGACGAATAAAAACTTTAAAATCTTAACAATGCTTAACATGAAAAACTTGGGCAGTTTAATGAGAGATTTCCTCAACACAAATCTAAATAATTGGTTTTCATATTTCCAAATTATAAAATATCTATTAACGTAGTCTACTGCAATCATTAGTGACAAGACAATTGGTAGTAAAGATTTATTCGACAATCGCATACAGGACACTCACACAAACCACAATCAATGAGTAATATAATTTTACACTGCTATACACGAGATAATTTGAACAGATATGAATGTTCGTGCAACATAGAAATAGACAACAGATTCAAAATTGTCAGATCAGATTTTATAGAGCAGAAAAAGATGAAAAAGTCTAATGTTGAGTAGCCAGAACAATCTATCGAAGAAGTCTATATAATAAATCACATTATGACAATATAATCACACTAATACATTTAGTTGAATTTTCTTCCGGTGATCTCTTCAATATAATCGAAGAAGGCAGTTACTCGAGTGAATGCAACAGGGAATCCTCTCTCGCAGGAAAATGATCCAAAGGAAACAATTCCTACTTGCATAATACGCTCCACTCCAGTTTCAGATTTAACAATTTTGTACAATGGACCACCTGAATCTCCCTATACACAAAGAAAAATAAAGTATAAATTAAATATACCTACTTAAAGGGTATTGCTATTGCTTCTTTAGAATCCTGAAAAGCCAAATATAAACTAGTTTTAGGGGTACAAATATTAAATTCAATTTGACAAAAGAGGATTTACTTTGCAAGCTGAGTTTGTAGGAGTAGTGCTCATGCAAATTTGATTTCCACTGATGAGATCACGGAAAAGCTGTCTACAGTTTCCATTAGACATGACTGTTGTTGGCTTTGTCTTTTGAAGGACAGGACTAATGCTTTTGGCATCTAAAGGAAGGAAATACATTTCATATTATAAACCTGTCCAACTGAAACGATTTAGAAACGAGGGGGTCGTCTTGATATAAATTAATATTTTACTGTCGGATTGGATTCCCCATCCAGATACTTGTACAGTGTCACCAACATTAGCTTGCTGCATCATGAAACGGTTTGGCAAGCAAATCGGCTTGATGTATTCTGAAAGTACAAAAAAATTGTAGCAAAAATCGGTGACATAAATACTGTTCAAGTGTTAATAATTCGTCTCTGTACCATTATAGGTCAATTCTTCTGGAAGACGAAGAATAGCAATATCGGAGAAAATATTCTCAGAGTCGTAGCTCGGATGGGTGAAAATGTTTTCTTCAGTGATATTAACAATCATCCTTGACGGTTCTTCTGCTTTTGGTGCTCGAATGTTATGGCTTCCCAAAAGAATGGTAATGTTTTCAGCGCTAAAGTGTTTTGGGAAAAGTAATAGAAAAAATACAGGAAATCCTTTAAAGAAGTCTAGGAATGAAATCATGTAATAAATGTACATACCCATCTGTGCAATGGGCTGCTGTGAGAATGTGTCTTTTGTCAATAATACTTCCTCCACAAAAGCTTTTGCCGTTGATCAACAAGGCTACCTGGATGACAAAATAGTTAACAAATTTTTTAATTAGCATGAAATGAACAACAGTTTCAAAATTGTCAGATCAGATTTTATAGAGAAGAAAAAGACATAAAAGTCCAATCTTGAGTATAAAACTGTTTTTAAATAATGTTTTGTAAGCCTGGATTAGTTTTATTAATTACCATCCAAGGTAATTCATGAGGTTGAGTTGGATTATCTCCAATAATACGGGTATTATTGGCTGGTTGGTCTGCCTCGGGATCAGGGAATGTAATATTGCCAATTTCACTGGCTTCAGTGGGTTCCATTTCCATCATGTTCATTATAGGTGTGGTAGAAACAAAGTTGGGGTCCAGTACGTAAGACTCACCACAGACATCTAAATAAGTAGACATGTCATTAAAATTGTGTCCGGAAAAAGTCAAAAGTTATACGAGTGTTTGTGGTTAGTACACTTGTTATACCATCAATTACAGAAGGTTCGACGAAGTTTTCAACGGGTCTAACCTGAAAAAGTTGAAGGATTTTTGAAGGATCATGCTTTATGAATACTGTAGTATGCAACAAATATTAAAGCGTAATAGAGTCCGATTGCAAAAAAGTTTAGTATTTTTCGAAATTAATCGCAGTACTGACAAAAACTTTGGAATAATATGTTTACTTACGATGTATTCAAGTTTGAATCCACGGTAATTTGTGTATTGGGAAGATTCGAAACGAACTGACAATTTGTTGCTATCTGATTCAACGTTAAATGGAGTTCTATCGTTTAAGTCTCCAGCCAGCCTAGTGTTAAAGAACACAAACTTTTATTTTTCATCAATTGATGAGACAGATTGATCAGAACCTATAGTTGCTTTTTAAAGAATAAATTTTATTTGAATTTAATAATCCTACTGATCAACTTTTGTGAAAGTTCCATCCTTTGAAACGATGACAGAGTCGAAATAAAGGAAAAACCAAGGCTGAGTGATGAAATCGAAAAACGTGGCTTCGATTTTAGTTCCAGGCTCGCTCTGAAAGCACAAAGAAAAAGAAATACTGAAAAATTATGACCTAACTGATTGATACAATTATTAATGTATATTTCACCTAGAATAGAAAATTTCTAAGTACCTCAATAGTCCAAACGCAGTCTTGACTGGAAGGATAGTCCATAGGGTAAAGTGGGCTTGTAATATTTCCATAGTCTGATGCCTTTAATCCAGTGACGTTTAAAGAGCATCCTTAAGGGTTAAAAAATCGAAAATTTAAACCTGAGAATCATCTTAAATTCTATGGAAATATTTAATTGTCTACACTGAAGGTAAATTGTATACCTTCAAATGGCTTGAATTTTCCATGGTACTCTTTATTAATGGCAATGTTTCCTGTGGGGTATGGCAAAGACTCACTGTCGATGATTCGTACTCTGGGGTGAATTGGAGTAGCTTCCAAGAAGCTTTTAAGAATGTCCTAAAATATTATTCTTGCATTAATTTTTACCAGCAATAATGAATTTTGAAATAATGACAATTATAATTAAGTTACGGATTCTTACGGATTCTGCAGAGACAGTCGCAAAAAGTGCGACCGCCATGCAAGCAATAGACAATAATCCGAATTTCATGGTGGCTTCGGGTTCTCTGCTGGTGTTCAAGTCTATATGCTACCCCTGATTGAGCAAGAGTGAACGTTTTCCACTCTAATTATCCTATTTATTACATCTTTGAAAAAGAATTCAAATTAGCACAATGCAGCGATTGTTTTTATCTTTGTTTGTTCATTAAATCTGCAGCATGTACAGAAAATTGGATACCACCCAAATGTGAGACATCCTTTAGCCATTATACCTTACACCTAATTACCTAATTAGTATACTGGACGCATTCAAGATCATATAAGAATATAAAAAAGCAGCAGCTGCAATATTTTTCCAAAAAACAATTCCAGTGTCAATGTCAGTGGTAATAGAGTGCTCCTATTGAAAAAACCTGCGTTTTGTGCTTTATACCGATTATGGATAAATACAAATCATTTTAATTTGCACAAAAGAATATTATTTGGAACAAGAATGCTATGCTATAATACTTACCTAGATACAGAACAAATTATACGCGTGCATGTGTACAAAACAATTAGCAAAATTTCTTTCTGAGTTATTCTATGATAATTCCTCTCTTTTGCAAATCTATCAGCTGCATACATGTGACATGTGCCTACCCATTAATTCAATACATTTGTGTTGAACGATACTAAGTTGCATTCACACTTGTTAACGACATAATTATGTGTCAAGTTCGTTAATGACAGCGAGCCCCTCCTACAGAAAAGTACAGACCACTGCCGTTCAAGGCTGTATACACGGGAGAGTGCATGCGTACAATTACCCCTCCCCCTCGAAATCTCATTTACAGATGTTAATTTACCCTAAAAGTGCAAAAAATTGTGAATTTATGGATTTTATGTTGATTTTGGCTCTAATTGGCTCATTTTTTGACAATACCCGTGATAATGATCACATTTGCACTTCATATTGGCATCTTGCCCTCCCAGAAATCGATGCCTGATGGCGCCCCTGCTGTTGCTATATTATGTTAGACTTTCAGACTGCGTCACTGCGTGTCAAATTTACTTGTCGCGGAATAGCTATTGCTAATGTTGCTTTACAGTTACTTTGAAATTGCAAATAATATTAAAATTACATTACACTGTACTGTAGTAACTTGGACCTACTAGTTCAACAACCTGGGCATTATAATTAGGATGCAAATTTAAGTATGGAGTCTCAACAACACATTAAAAATCAATATGTATTTTGAGAGTTTGCGTGTTCAAAGAAATGAATGCGTTTTTCAGTTTCTTAGTACGAAAATAATATAGGGTAATTTGAGCAATAATACTGTAAATGTGTGTAATAAGAAGGCGATGACGCAATTACATCATTCGAGAGTATCCAAATCAATAGGTAATAACCTAAAGATTTATAAGTTACTATCTTGGTTGACACAGTTGAGAGCATTTAGATGGACAATACCATTAACTTTGAGGTTGAGAGATGTAGCTTTTATCTCTATTTATGAAAACTGAAACACAAATCGGTTGAATCAGAGACACCATGTTGTAACAAGGATTTTTATTTGCAGACATTATAAGTAATAGTCACTGTCATAAAATGTGCTTAAATGACTAAATGTATAGGGAATACCAGCTTTAAAGCAATGTGTTAGCAGATTTTAGATTGTAAAGGAAAGACACATTCGATATTTAACAGACATCATGTTCTAAAATTCTCCTAAATGGGGCAAAGCAATCTCCATTATATTATTTACCCTTAAGAGATTATTACAGACCAAAGAATAAATCCAGAATTTATATTTATACTTAGAAAGTGGGAATGCAATTTATGAAACAGTTTCTTATGGACCATCTTAATATAGGTTACTATATCCTACCATTTATTATAGTGTCACATTATTAGCTATTACAATAACGATTCTTGCAAGTCTTGATACTAGTATACCCCAATGTACTCAAGATTTTTCAAGAGACACATTCTTTGTACTGCAAATCACACCACTTTACAGATTGAAGTCTTCAAACAAGATTCATATTATTAGCTCTCTTTCGGTTACTGGAGCATAAATTTTATGCCTTGGAAATTGAACATTGGTTTCATTTATTAGGTACTAGCTTGGTACTAGCTATATATTCTTATTTTATTTCCACCATCAACTTTTCCATGTATCGATTTTCAGGTTTCTTTGAATTTCCAAAGAAACATCTCAGTACTCTAAACCTTCCAAGCTCCAACAACATGTTTTATTAGCTTTATTATGGAACAAACGATTAATAGGTATACTGTATCTATTACGTGTTCTATTTATGGATAAAAGGATAAATATGGAATAGATACTAATGTAGAGATACTAGTATTTATAATAGATACTATTAATAGTCAAATAGTTAAGTGCCTTTTTATGTAAGGGAAGATGGTAGACTGAATTTGTTTAATGGTTTTACTTATAGATCAATGAAATAAAATGACATAATTTGCTTTTAAAATTTTGTCAATGTGTAGCAAGACAAGTAGACAATTATTAACCCTACAAACGAAAACCGTTGCATGTTTCTTTCTACTACCTATTATATCATTAAAGTACATTCCTTACTTGTTAGCGAAATTCTATCAGGGGGTTAGCAACGTTTGCATTTGTAAAAAGGTTAAGTCAATTCCTGAATAAGAGTTTGAGAAAGACTACTGTGTTACTTGTTAACAAGACAAGCTCCCACGGTGGTTTTCTCACATTGGAACGATGAACATTGTTAACCTCTAAAAAAGAACGAGAAACCTTCGAACACTTGTGTGTTTACATAATGAGTTCTTTAGATATCTTACACACTATCACAGTATAATTCCCATTACGAATACCTACCCAAATATACATACCTATTACCTACATATTACATGTTGCAGTGAAATATGGACTAACCCACGAGGATATAAAAATGTATGGTGTATGAGGCAAGACAAATTGATGTAATGTGCAAATATTATGGTCAGAATAAAATTGCAATCTTTTCGCTTTGTTTTCTGACACAGAAAAATCAGGCAATATAATAAACCCACCTAATTAACTTACACACGAAAGAAGCAAAGTATTTGATTTTAATGCATAAAGAACAGGACAATTTATGTAAAGCATAAGCAAAATGCTTATTTCTAAAGAACGTATGTAAGTATGTATGGTATGTGTGCATGTTTTTGCGTTTAGGTATGTACAATTTTTTAGATCCTTGTAAACTTGGGTAAATCCTTTCAA
>JAQFYB010000497.1:0-52274 GCA_034694085.1 Pogonognathellus longicornis
CCGAATTATTCTCCGTCATAATATTGCATATTAATATTCATATAAAGTAGCAACAAAGAATCCGGGAAAGCGTAATAGTACCTAAACACAGTTAGTTGTAACTCTCCGGGAGTCCTGACTTACTGAAGAGTAGCAGACAAAGGTGGCACAGTGGCAACAACAAATAAAGTCTCAAGATTAATGCCGTGCTCGTCTGGGAAGGAAATACTAATTCGATCTTTATTATCTACGACAAATGTAATAGTAGGTAGGAACACCAAGATCTGTTTGAAATCGAGTTTCGTGCATTTGCTGTGTGTGTAGGAAACATATCTGTAAGTCTCATCACATGAAAATAAGAAAAAACGTTCGTTCTCTCTGGGAATGAGAAAATTCTGGTGGTGCAGAAGAAAGAATACACAAGAAGAGTGATAGCAATTTATTTTGTTCGCTATACGTGTCCATATATACGCAAGCCTTAATTTATGTGTACGTGTCCTACTGCATTTCTAAATGTGTGTGTATGTTTAATGCTTTAAGTAGTGATGTTTGTTCTCTAGAGCAAGTTGGTTTAATAAAAGCTAAAGTTAAGAAGGCAGTAGTCTGGTAACTCTCAAAGGAATCACATCTGCAAAATATAAAACTAAGGTAATGTAATGTAGTGATGTGTGTACTTATTTGTCGGTATGGTGTCCTGTTACGTTAACTTTCCTATAATATTATTTGTATTAGACAGAAGTACATAAAAGTAGTAGCAGTACAAATAGAAAAAAGTTTGATGTAGTAATGTGATGTTAATGATATAATAAAATGTGAGATCTCATCATCATCATGAACATCTTGGCTTGGATTTCTAGTCGCAAGTCTCAGGCTGTTTTCTGTGCACGATAACATGCACGTACTAACTTATATTATATACACGGGTTTTATCTTCATGAGAGTGTTTCTAGTGACCATGTAAAATAGTGGTAAGGTAAAGTAGGAGATGTGTGCGTACATTTTGTTGATGACTCGTGAAATGAATGAAAAGGAATCACATGGGAAGAATGCAGTAAACAATAAGACGAAGAATAATAAAAAGAAGAATAGCCCGGAATAGAAATAAAACAATGGAAATGGAGTTAGTTGCTAGACGGGTGGTAGTTGTAATAATAACATTGCGGCTTCTTCTTTTAATCTGTCTGAATAATGCTTTTTGCTCCTTAATCTTATCCTGACGTAGTCAAGGAAGAAAAGAATAAAAATAAATGTATTTAAAGGAAGTATGGAAGAAGAAGCTTCATTTCGAATTGTTGAAGATCAAAAGATACTAATAATAGAACTGGTTACGAATGTGTTGTGTACAATACCTACTTTACTTAGTTGAGTAGGTATATATTTCTAATAATGCTGTGACTTTGACATTTGAATTTATAATCAGCTTCTTCTCTACTATTGTTAAATGTCTAGGTAACTATGTGAATGTAAAAATGTATGATGCGTGATGATTTGTTTATTGTTAGAAATGAAAATTGTGAATTTGAATAAGTTCTTGAAAATGTAAAGTTGAGTAAGGTGGATTGTGGTAGAGACGTCTCGAAGAGAGTCTTTAATGTGAAATAATGTCAGAATTGTTGTAAATGTTTGTAATTGTGTTGAAACGTGAAGTTTTATGTGTATAAAGTCAAAAAGTTAATGTTTGAAACGTATATTTGTGTCTCAAGTCTTCTATTGTCAACAGTGAACATTTTAACGTGTAGAGAATAGCGGTTTTCGGGTAGATATCGTGCATTCTCAAAAACTATTGTGCAAGTCTGGATATGTATAATGCTAGAAAGCTAAACTTATTGTTAAAGATTGTTAGAGATATAACCAAAGACATGACATAAATATATGGAACTCATACTCTGCTGCTTGCGAATATGAATTAAATTTGTTTTCTGGACAAATTAAATTGACTTTTATGAATGAAACAATACACCACAATAATGTTAAGGTTATGGTAAGTGTTTTTGGAATAATATTTTCCTCCTCTATCAAACATGCTCTACTAGACCAAGCTTATAATATTACTATACAAAGCCAATTTCACCTGTAATTTTTTAAATGTGCAAAATAAAGTACTTGGTAAAATTCTGTAAACGCAATCCAACAATAAATGAATATTAATGTCTATAAAATGCTGCACGTGTGGTTATTCATTTTACCTGCACTTAACATTTTAAATTGCCTTACATATGAACTTTCGTTTCAAAGGTAGTATAAATTATGAAAAGTGATGTGATTACTATGATACACAAAACGGAAAATCAAGATTACCTAGATCAAGATTGTATAGGTATGCGTATGTAGATAATATTGAAAAAGGAAGTTAACCATTTGACAATTAAGACAAGTACGATTCTTGGATTTAACTAGAAGTTAGCATGTTTTCAGGAAGGAATGAATGTCAGCTAGCACGCAGTTTACAATGCATAAAAATTGCTTGTAGCAAACAATAAGTGGCAACATGAAAGAAAATGTTAAGTCAAGGAAGTAATAATGCAATTTAACACAACAATTTCATGTTCAAATTAGTTGCCGTGATTCACTCTTTTCAAGCTCCACGTGCCTTTATAGATGTACATCTACACACAGACCACTTCCATTCATGCAAATTCATGTTTGATTCCTTTTGGCACACGATCATTTACCATCAGGGAACAGAATAAGTCGCTTCTTTAAATTCACAAGAAAAGCTTTTTCCTTGAGCAACCCTATTTTTGCACAACAATAACAAATAGTATCATTTTTTAACCAAACCATTCATACAACTTCATTTTCAAACAATTAATGTTTTAATGAGTTTATCTACTCTCATCAAGGAACATACTAATATTAATCAAATATTATTTGAACCTACCTGAACATTGAGGAATCCCTGACTTTAAACTTAATTTTTATATCGCATTCCATTATTTTACGTAACGTACCTACTTACTACTTACCTATAAACCAATTTGCAACAGTATAGTATAATATTTATTACAATGCCAAGTGCATTCAATAGAGTCAACATGAATTACCATGCTTATTTTCAAGCAAAGTAGGTTAGGTAGGTCAACTCAGGTTACAAACTACAAGGTATATTAGCGCGTGCTGTTGATTTCACAAACCAAATTCTTTCCGTTTTCCCATTAGGTCAACATTATTTACACGAAAATACGTTTAATGTATTTACATAGCTTTTGCGTTTCATACTAATTCATGTAATTTAGATGTCGCAGTTCAAAATCAAAGCAAATTGAGCATGTCCGATTAAATTATAGATGATACAGGTAGGTACCTACTATGAATGTAAAATAAGTTTGACATAAGTACCTCTTTCTAGTATCTGTACAGAAACAAAGTAAACTTGCGACTCGAACTGCAAACACCTATACATCATAAGCTTATGGTTATTTTAACTAATCTCGCAACTAGTATCTCACAACAAGATCAAGGTCGGAAACGCGTTTAAGAAAACGAAAGAGAAAGCTCTATCTTCCCAATTAGCTAATTTCTAATACTGTATATTTCCTTTTGATATGTTTTTATGCTAAAACAGGATTTAACCACCAAGTATACTTTTTACTGTGTATTAATTGAACTATTAATTTTAATTACTTTAGATACGAATTGATCTTATGCTTTGATAAGTAAACACGAACATTAATTTTGCTGTAATTAGATTTAGTAATCATGCAAACGCTTTAATCATCCGGAAAACAAAATCTTTTTGCAAAAAGTCTGAAAACATTTGCACCTACAGAGAATGAGAATATGAAGGAGCGCGATTAATACTTAAGCCTTATACAGTAAAACGAGATAATAGTTCCTGACAGGCGAGATGCTGAGATTGCTCAACGTATTTTAGTAATAACAACCTACTACTATATTCCACACACGTTGATGAAGAGATTTTGCCTGAAACATCATTGAATGGGAACGCACGCACTTATGTACATCTATTAAATGTACTTGTACAGTACATGTACATTTAATACCAACACATAGCTATATGCAAACTACAAAGAAACGGAAAATTGTCTTCTTTGGATTGTCAGTTCATCCTCTACACTAAGAATGTGATAATCCTAATCACCTTTGTAAAATATTGCTAATATGCAATAACTTTTTTGTCTTTGTTTTGCATGCTGAGCACAACCGGGCTTTTGCAACGTGTATAGAGCTGTTGTACGCATAATGATATTGTAAGGGCTTATTTACTACCGTTGCTCACTCAATGTCCATCTTGATCCAGCACGTAGAATAAGACAAAAGAAAAGCCCGTAGGAGAAAAGGCAATCGTAAGTGCTAAACTGTTAACGTCTCCCCATCATCTCTTCTGACCGAATTGAAAGCCTTTTTGGCTGAAACTCTGACAGAACACTACACACATACACTCCAACATGTTCAAGCGTCATCATTACAAATATTTCATACCTACGTTAGTCAACAAGTTTTCCACCGTTTCTTGTCACAGTATTAGTAGTAGTGCCTCATGTGAGTATTTGATAATACACTCATCAACTGCACTGCTTCATCATCGTCAGTGCATTGTTCTTTCTTGTACATAAATAAAACTAAATCCTTCCAGTAGTACTTGCCCTTGTGTTTTGCTTGGCTACTTACTTATTACTTGCAAGTTACATTGATCTGCGCATTACACACTCTCACAACCAATGCCACGTAATAATAAAAGATGTGTGATTGACTGTGAAAACTACAATGCCACGACACCACTGCTGGGAGGATTGTATACAGCTACTAAAAACCAATTCTGCAATTTGTCAAATTGTCAAAACTAATTATTACCTGTCACAGGATTTGGATTTAAAAATAATCGCTATGACTGCTTTGTGCTGTGCACATATCTTTCTATTGTAAACAGAGTTATGCTGCAATTATTACTGCAGACAACGTATGCAAAGTTCAATTTCATCCTTCGATCTCTATCATCACAACTCACATACTTAAAGCTGAGAACGCTTGGCATTGCATATTATTACATAAATGTATTTAGGATCATTCAACTGAAAAATGAATTATTAAAAACCTTTATACCATTGTAGTATGTCGATGTATTTTCATTACAATTTCCGGTGCTATAAAGAGTTAAATATATAGAAAGCTTTTTATTTGCGAATATCATACAATTGAATTGGGTGTATATGAGTACCTACTTAGTACTTACACCACATTATACTTACATAGTAAGTAAGAACTTAGAACTTACTTACATAGTAAGTAAGAACTTAGAACTTACTTACTATGTAAGTATATAATCAAATTGTCAACAAAACTTGTAATGTAGGTGAATTTTGTCCTAAAGAGTAGAGAATCAGGCGTGTGGATTAGTGATACGATTTACGATACATATTATTAACTTATACCCTGCCAGTACGTATTAAAATCATTAAAATTTATAATTCAATAATTATACACAAAATGATCTGAAAGTTCAATCTAACTGAAATCAAGAATAAAGCAAAAAAGGGAAAAGGAATATATTTTGCACATAAATGAAAAGAACTGTGCTATTCAAAAATTTTCATTAATCCTTATTTGTCTTTCCTTTAGTTTACATCAATATTTCCGCAAAGAATGTATTATGTATTAGTAGCAACAATTGCGTCTTGCACCGTTGTTACGTTCTGCTTTGTTGACTTAGCTAACCTAAAAACATGACAAAAGATTTTCCATGGAGCCACATCAGCCTGACACTCACTCATCTTCAGTGTCAGTCCTACTTTATTAAGTTTCATTATTTTGCATGACTCTCGTCTTACGCTTCAGTTTTCCGTTCTGTCTCTTCTGCATTCGTTCTATGTATTAGTATAAGCGCATCCCATTCTTCCACACACAGCACATTGCATCAATCCTCCCTCATTTCTACAAAAACGTTAGAACTTCAAGTGCACGAAATAAATCCCACTCCACATTATAAAGGTCTCGTTTTACAACAAAACAAGACGATATATATGACAAATAAGACGAGTGACGAGATGAATGAGGTATGATAAGTTGATGATACTCAATTTGCATAGCATTATGCTTGTCTGCCATTATTACACCTCTTAAGTGGGATCTGTCTGTTCCATGCAGTTTCATTACCTTATTTTATTATCATACATACAACATTCAGCTTCATCATTTCCTTTACTTTGCCAAACGAGATGATATTATTATTATTATTTGCTATTAGTATTTTACCTATCTTCTTCGTCACATCATTGTTCCATTTATTACATAATGCAATTTTACTCCTGACTGGATTTAGTAGACTCTTTTGTCACCCAATATCTCATATACAGTTTTGCAAGTCATACTGATTATGAGCAAATGCATATAAAATATACAGATAGAAGGTCATGTTAATGAGTGCTATTCAAAAAATTTGCATTAGATAACAATGATATTTTATGAGCTTCCCGGTTGTATAGCACCGCAATAATAAAGAGGCTGACTAGGTATGTAAACTTATCCTCAGAATCCTCACTTTCTTATAAGTCATAACTCATAAGTAAGAATTAAATAAATTTTATATAATCTACGTCTATGAAATGTATGCGTATAAGTCGTAGTTCGAAAAAGTATAGCATTCGTGTATTCATTCATCTTTGTCTTTGTTGTCATGTTGCGAATTTTGTCACGTCAATGGGTTTATAGTTTATAGCGAGGCATGGTTGAAAGAAACGAAACTGTATTTTGCATAAAGTTGTAAACTGTGTAGAATATTTCGTTGGTATTCGTGAACGAAGGATTTTGTCAGATTAAAGGCGAAAATGTCATTGCATATGTAGGTATGCCTAATGTGAAAAAACGAAAAAAATGTTTCAATAGTGCTAATGTAAAGAATTTAGCATAGCATGATGGCTTTATCAGCTCGGGAATTGTGACAATGTGAAAAATAAGCGTGTTTGGCTGGTGGTTTTAAGTGAAGCCATAAATTTTAAAAGTGGCCGAGTGAACAACTTAGCACTTTGAACAGTCAACAGTAAGTAAGGCTCACATCTACAAAATCCACTTAATAAGAAAATGGCAAACTTTCATTAGATTTACTATTTGTATGCATATCTCGGTCGTTATTATTGTATAACTATTACCATGTTGGTAGTTGGTACTGTACTAGTAGTAGTAAGAACTTACCTACTACAATTAGGTGTTAATGTTTATTACTGCCATTGCCATTATTAAGCATAGGTAACCATATCTTTATAGCATACAGGGTCATTATTGTTTACACTTTAGGTATTAGAACTACTTAGGAATAAGGATAAGGTACATATAGATATCAGTTATGTATTTGACAAGCTTAAATATCTGTTCCTACTTACATTTTAGTAGATTTTCACTCATAAAATGTAAATCTTCCTATAATCCTTTCTGCAGTAATGGTAATCCTGTGTACTTAAAACTGGCTTCTTAATGCATCCTATATTCTTTCTGTACATGAAAAGTCAGTTCGTACAGCATTGTTAATTTTTATTATTATTTATGCACACATTCAAAGAAAAAAGTAACGTTATATGTTTGCTTCGTCTTCTTAGTCTAGTACAGTAGTGTTGTGTGAGCTACCTACTCTTCATACACCCAGATTAAAACTACATTAGTAAATATTCCATTTGCTTTGTACTTGATATAGCTAAGAGAAACATCTGTGATGTTATGTGTATGTGTCTAGTTGATTGTGATTGTCGTACTTCATCATTTTATGAATTGGGCGCTAACAAGCCTACAATTTACTAAGGAAATAATACTCAGACAGTCTGTATACACATACAGACACAACAGAACAGTCAAGATTGCCAAGTGTGAAATTCCGGCTGGACGACTACTGGTATCAATTCTACTGGATTAGTACTACAAGAAACATTCATATTAGTATAGTGATATGAGACACTCCACTCACGAACAATGCACAAATTATTCAGTTTTATTAGCTAAGGCAAACCTCTTGTATCATCATCAACAAAACAACACACAGTTTTATCATATATACCACACTCACTTTAAAAATCAAGTGGGAGCTTTCTTGTGTCGACTTGAATGAGAATGCACTCTATAATATTGTATTATACAATTACCCAACTTATGGCAGAAGCTTAAAAAGTAAACCAAATTAACAGAAAGGCAACAACGGTACTTGTCTACTTCTACAGTAATCTTTTGTACGTAGGTATGTACTAAAAAGTAGAGTCTTTTTGCATTTTTCTGTACAATGTGATTGACACTTTACATGAGACTGTCACTACTTAAATTGATATCGTTTCAAGTAATTCGTTGATATCTATGTAGGAAAATCGGCCATATAAATTGTCATCTTCTTGAACTCAAACTTAGCCAAGTAATTGGTTATTCGAATTTTTAGCTTTTAGTAGAAGTAGATGTCCAAATAGAAGCTGCAGAAGTAGGTAGGTACGTAGCTTACTTTTTAAGTACATACTTAGGGACTATCAAATGTCATGCGAGATTCAAGATAATAAGTCTTAGTGGTGTGAGCTAAAGAAAAATACAGTGTTGGGTGCATTTACCCTCACACTCACCCCTTAATTTACAAGTTGTAGAAAAAGTTGAACTTATTGACTTGTGTGAGCCAATTCTTGGAACCGCGTGCAGATATCGTCTCCCTCACACACGATTATTGCATTGTATCGTTGTAGCACAATAAAATCTTATCTCTCCAGTTGAGCGAGATGTGCGTGTCGTGTAAGTCCTGTTTTTAACTTCTTTATGAAACAGTTGACATGACATGACAGTCAAGAGACTAGAAGACTCAGTCAGCTTTGCAAGATATGTTGATGTGACAGACAACAAAGTACTTTGCTTACTAAAATTGTTGTTCTGCTTTACTGTACAAGGCTATAAGATTTATATATAAGTGTGAATAAGCCATGGTTGTCTCTAAGCAATAAAAAAATCAGTACAAAAGACTCTAAGAGGACAAGACATTTACTAATTAGAGAACAAAATGTATATTTCCTGTCTTGTTTCTCTCATCACTTCACATTTTACATATCGTATGCATGTACGACACACAACTCAAAGAAAGAAACAAAGACTCACGCAGGAAATGAAGGACATGGATGTAATAAATATAGGTACATGTGACTATATGTTACGGGTAATAGTAGGGATATTGTATAGCACATTTGTTCATATACAGTAGTAAAAGAAAAATATATTGCCCTTGCCACGATACTACTATTTATATAATTACTAGATATCTTTCTCCCTTTTCATACAGATACACCGCGTTCTAATGCTATAGTAATTATTATGAGACCTTTACAAGATGTCATGTTGTTTACAAGTCTATGTATGAATTTATATTTGGTACATAATAGGTATAATATATGTCTTAGGATAAGACTTTAATATATCATCTACCATTACACAGCATGTGTATTGTAATTTGATACATGACCTGTATTGCACTGTATCTATTTAGTCCACTGTATTTTTAAGGGGATTTCAGGCACAGTGTAGACTGTAGACCTAAATTGAAAATCACATGAGAAATTACATAGTTGACAAAAGAGGTAGTCAATGCATGCTTGGTTAGGGCTACTTATATGGGGAGAGTTGACAAAGACGTTCACATTCACTGTGTGTATACTACCTAATGCAGAAGTAGTTTAGTGGTTGTAGTTATAATATAGGTTTATGCTTATAATTTTGTAAGTTGCAATCTTCACGAAGTTGAATGTGCTGATAGGTAATTCTTACTTGGTAATAGTAATAAGTGTCTTTAGGTTTGTTGTAGCTTCTGTTAGGTGGGCTAAGCATTTGGGTGTCTCTTGTCTTACATACATATTAATAATACTACTGCGTACTGACAAACTCCCATACATAGCTTCATAGGTATGTTAAAGCTCAGTGAACAAAAAATGCACCTCGGTGAAACAGAAGATCTTTATTTGAGTCCCACAGGAGATCTCATTTTGCATGACACTACGTCTGTTGTAGTAGTGTAACATCACAGAGGAAACGGAGCTTGTTAGAATGAAAAAGGGTCACAGTAAGACGTGCTCTTGGGAAAAATCTTTTTTCTTACTTACCAGGGTGAGTTTCTACAACTATATTTTCAATGAGGACAATATAGATGTGTACAAACCTACTTCATTTGTTATATAGTTAGGATATGCTTAACCGCAGATAAAAATCACGGTTCTAGGATTTCATTACCATAATTACAGCACTACCAAGGAGCAGGTAATGAAAAGGACAAAATTGTCTCTGTTCCTTTATTTCACATGAGATGTTCATCCGGATTTCTAATTATAAAAATTCGACCGAAATCTTGTTTGAGAATAACATTTACCTAAATTTACCATAGAGAGAACTGGTTTTCTTCTTTAGCAACGCTTAAGTGCATTCATCAGGAGCATTATTGTTACATTACTCAATATTAATACTGCATTGTAATAAGACAAAAGTACTATGTATCTGTATATGGAAAATCACTATTTTAATTATTTAGCCAAATAAATAAATTTTATGCCCTGAAACATCCAGTTAGGTATTAGTAGCTTTTTAATAACGTTAAAGGACCATTGTTTGGGGTAAGGTAATACAGTTTGAAGAAAAATGCTGTTCGTTGTGATCAATATATACGATTAAATCGTAATATATTATGTAGAAGTGAATACTGCAGTAAATAGATGTTTGTATACGTATGCACATACATTTTATTTTTACTACCTGCCCCGTTTTCAATTAAGGCGTCTAATGTGCTAGGCTTAGTCCTTTAATTCATAATTAATCCTGCTTAAAGATAAATATATTATACAGGATATTGTGCAATGAACCATGTACATATCTTGAATAACATAATATGTTTACACACTTAATGAGCAATGAGACAAAGTGTCTTGGTACCTACATAATACCATTACGTGCGCTCAAATCGCTTTGGTAAAAACATGAAAATTGAGCTATTGAATATAATATTGGAGTAAATACTATTTCTCATGCAGTAACATTACCATTGCGTAGATAAATAAAATTATGATTTATAATTTTACCAGCTATCAATAAGTGACATAGAACTTTGAACTTAAAATAACAGAAGTCACTAAAACCTGCATTCTGTGGTTAAGTAATAATTGTAGTCTGTGATAAACTAGGTATGGATGTCGAAATTGTTTCAAATTAAATCTTTAAAACTTTTAAATTGTTTTTAATTGACATGTTTACAACTGTATATAAGTAAGGTTTAATATTTTAAATTCCATAAAGAATCTTGTGACTTACGTAACACAAATATTTCGCCAGCAGAAAATGATTCTCTGAATAAAATTGTCATTAAATTGTTAGGAACACCTTCACCATTCCCAGAAGAAAATCGCAGTAAAATTGTCAATTATAAATAAGTAGGCATAAAGACGTTTTTTATGGTTGCACGGTTTGTCTACTAATATAGGCATTAGAGCAGTGATGATAGTTAAGAACTAACAATATATAACAATTAGGCTCACCAGTACCTACTTGTACATATAAACCAAGCCCAATGGACACTTGCCCATGATCAATAAAGCAATAAAAGAGATTTAATGCAATAAAATTCTTCCCATGACTGTAAATGGATTATTTGCATGTTTTTTCGCACCATTAAAATTAATTGAATTATACATACCTATACACAACCAATTTCTAAGTGTACACATATGCATACACTACAGCCATTAATTATAATCGAAGAGAGTAACATGTTACCACATAAAAATGAGACTAGCAAAATTGTTTCTCGGTAAGTACTACATAGTAATTCGCTTACAGTGCAGTACGGTATTTTTATCTATCTTCATAATCCTAACCTACCTACACATTATATACACTTTCTTCATCGTATGTATTTGCTACATACGACTGTATAATTAAGATTACATCTTAAATACTACGTGCATTACACACTTGATTCTACAATGCAAATGCAACCAACAAAACACGTAAAGCTTCTTTTCATCTCGCCCAACCAACAAAACAACGCATGCATGACTTAAGTGTTAAGCATCGATTAAAGATCATCTCAGCTAAAAAAGTATTACTTTATATTTGGTTTGATGATGGATAGGAATAAACAGAGTGTATATAGACATCGGCAAATCGATATTGACTTTTATGCTGAATTATTATTGAGAAAGAAGCCGCTGCTGCTGATGGGATATATCCATGAAAGTTCTTGAAGTACCAATTCAATGTAGGCGGAGAATAAACTTCATTGATATTCAGAGTCCATCAACATACGCATTCACGGTGGATTAATTTCAACTAAATATTGTCTTCACGCTTTTATACCTAATTATCCTACAGGGCTTTTCTTTCTTATGTGAAGTGTTTCATTAAGTAACCATTACGGGAAACAACGACTTCAACAGAATTGCTTTATCTTACCTCACCTTACCTTGCTTTATGTGTTAGTGAATCTCTTCAATACTATAAATACCCATTCCTTTACGGACATCCTACAATCACCATATATAAAGTTAAAATTACTACACAGTATAAAAAGTATGTACTTACATTGCGCTTATGTAATAAACGGAATGGAGGGGGTGAGATTAGGAAACCTAAAATTCAAGTAATGGAGTCAAGAGATGTTTGCGTAATGTGTGTGCTCTATGTATAGAGAGTGCATCATATTATACGACCACCATACGGACGGGGGCATAAGACGAAACTAAATTAAAATGAAATGAGTCAGACCAAGCCAAATGAAGTATGTGAGATAGACACAAACTTAAATAAATAATCAATTGATCCACTCACCCAACTCAAATATTACTTGTATAATATATAAATAAATACACACAGATATACCTATATACTATATACATATGAATGAGCCATAATGTATAATGAAACTCGTCCATGAAAACGTTCTACATAGTAGTACCTGGTAGTACTACTTGCACTTTAAAAAATGCTACAGAAAAGGGGAAAAATATAGAAAAGAGGCGGATGCCACACGTATATCAAGTGCGACAGTTATTTTCCTATACTACGAATGCAACATGTTGAAATTGGACTAGAAATAAATTACAAACAAAGACCTGTTGCTAAACTCACAAGTTTATTTTTCACCTGATCTCCTATGTAAAGCAACTAACTTTGGTTTAAGCTACTTGAGACATTAAGAAATTGTAAGTGCCTTTTTTATTTTGACTTGTGCGTTCTATGAGGGACAGAAAATTGTCTGTATAGGTACAGGTAGGTAGGTGAGAGAGAATACTGGTGAGTTTTGAAGTGTGACGAGCTGACGGGTAATGCTTCTGTTTTATAGTACAACAGTAGTACCTTTGTACGAGATAGTGATACTGGAATTGATCGTTGCTGTAATCTAAAAAAAACTCTAAAAGGACATCAAATGGGATGGGAAGACATTTTCAGTTAGGTGAATGTTGGGAGGAAACTGAAAAAGAATATATTGCCACAATTAACTCAGCACTTGTCAGTTGATATTACCATACGTAGTCAAATAATTTCCTTTTTATTGTTCGAGCTAGATGCACTTCCCACAAAAAAGCACCTTTTGTGAACAATCGTCTAGTTTAATTTTAAATACAAAGAAAATCAAAAACGATAACAGTATAAATTAATAGTCTCTCGTCGATTGCTCAAGACTTGTGTGCACAGAAGCTATGAATGTCACTTGAAATAAAATAGGGTGTTTGCTTTTCAAGGTGCCTTTTAGTTAAACTAGGCTAAGAAGGAAAAATTCTCACTTAGCTTAACTCTTGAGTTTTTTCAAAGATGAGTAAGACAAGCAGCCAATGTGATTGTCTCGCTTGATAACCTGCATTCATACGTATCAAATATCTCCAAAGGATCTTGTATCCGCCCTGTAGACTCAAAGTGTATCGCTAACAACCATCTAGTATGTGTATACTTCAAGTAATAAAAGATTTAACCTAGAAATTCTAAAATCTTAGCTCACTACTTTCCCTCTCTCTTTTAAATTTTACCAACAAATCCTTAAACTTTTAATTATGTTAGTAACATTGCATCATATTATAATGTGTGTATTATTAGCTTAATTTCCAGAGTTCGTGGTAAGGCACCTGACACGTTAGTTAAAGATTTTAGTACGTTGCACAGATTAATTTAAAGTGCTTACAAAAGCCACCATGCATTATGAACAAAAACCCACACTAAATTACGTTCAGAACTTTGCTTTGCGCAAACCACAAATAGCAACAGGTATTATTTATACTATTTAACAATTAGGTAGTCTTACAGTAAGTAATACTCGTTGAAGCTTGAACTAAAATTTCTGTGTGAAACTCTGTACCTTGACTATCTCTAATCAGTCATTACAGTTTTACGACGAAAATCTCATCATTAATTTCAATTAAAGAGCGACAAAATCCCAAAATGCACTTTAGTAATTGAATAATTATTCGGGTTTACAACTTCGGTGTAAAATTTTCCCATACGATTTGACCCATCAAATCAAATCACCTTGTGCCTCAACCACAATTGCGTTTTGTGTTCATTTAAGAATTTAACGATAAAATCAAACGACAATTTTAAGACTTTTACGATGTCCTGAGACTTTTTACTAACAAAATTTACCATGTAACCCTATTATTATATGGAATACATACCTTGGCCACAAAAACGCAATAAAATTAAAAATGTACTTTTAATACTTAAAATGCATTCCTAACAACAGATTACTTATCTATTACTATCTGTAATATAACTTTATTTCTACTCCTACTATTCCATTACTTAACGCACACGTTTTACCAACTAATAGTAGCTACGTATACCAAGTGCAATAAAATAGAAATATAAGTATACAGCATACGTGACAGAAGCTATTTTGTAGAGTAGAGTAGTACAGAATTTACGTTTGGCTTAAATTATCCAATTGAATGATAAATTATATTGTCACATTCTTATGCAGTCAGGTGGGCAGTAGTGTCAGTAGGACTGTGAGTCGTCTATTATTACATTCACGTTCAAAAATAAGCCTGTATAAGTCATTGTGTCTGTTATGTTCAAAGTTGGACGCAGGACACGCTTGAGATGAAATACAATACGTGTAATCCCAAGAATAATGCATACATGCAAGCAAGCCAAAGTTTCAAAAAATAGACGTAAGGCAATGTGGGATAATAATAAATACACATTCCCAATTGTTGTGCATTAATCAATCTACACTGCACGTATCCATACATAAAATATAGTACATGATACAACACAGTTCATGCAACAATATTCATTTAAACCTTATTTGACTACCATAGAACTATTACACTAACTTACTTAAAAGAAGTACCCTTACGTATAAAGAAATGTGGCTGGTGCCTACACACATGTACACATGTCTACTATACTGTAAACTACTTAAATTTTAATAACTACGTGCATGTATAACAATAACAGTACATTTAGTTCACTTATTTAAACACGACTTACCTTGATTCTCGGTATACTGCGTTAATCATAATAAGGCAAGTTAGACAACCTAGCCAATTTTACAATTCTATTTATGCTGTGACTTCACTACTGATTGTCATTGTTGCTGCTATGGTGTAAGCACAATGACTTACTATAAAGATTATACATACAACTTACAAACTGCATGGCTCCGTCCACGCGTACAGTAAAGTAACAGCAATAGTATACAGTATACAATTTGTATTCTTCATTCTATAATTGCAATGGATGTAGTAATACTAATATTAACAGTTCTAACGCATTCAAAGGGCCATATTATTATTGTATGTGAAATGACAGCTATATGGTTGTAAGTAATATGACTGTTGAGTAAAAAAAGCTACACAAAGATTTTAGGTGGGCACCAAACTCATTGTATTATTCTTCTTTTTGACTTCTGCAAGATCCTACTTCTACTTCTTATGCAGAGGCTTGTAATAAATCGGCATTGCTGTACTATGCGCATTTAGATTGCTTGATGACATGATACACCACCAAATGTAGAAAAACTACGTTGTATTGTATTGTCATAGCCATGTCACCAAATCGAATTCATTCGACGAGCATGGACGACCGGAAAATGTCTCTGTGCATTGTGCACACGCTATAAGCATACGATTTCAAATACGATCCTTACAATTACATTAAGGGGAATCGGTGGAGGTTGTATACTTCATGCATTCTGTGTAAATTTTCAATTCTCTTGCAATTCCTGTGTTGTGTTGTGTTGCCTTGCATTGCAATTGTATTGTTAACTTACACATAGTATTTGAGCACCTCAGTTTAAAATCTGGATTTTGATTGGCTGAGATTAAAGCGCTTAAATGTATGCGCTTTAATGCAAAGTAGAATTGAACAGAACTGTTCAATTTTACTACAAAATATTTCAGCTCGCTGCAATTACGAGTACCTACAGATTTCTCATTTTGTACTGCACAAAGTATAAACGCTTTACACACATAACTATACAAGCAAACCCGCTGATTCCCCCTAATCAGTGTGTGTTGCTCTGTTCAGCGCATTCCGATTCTATTGTATTCTTTACAAATAGTACCACAGAACGGATAAAATGATTATTTAAATGCTGATCACCGTCTATAGCGTTCTGCTTAGTTTCTAGTTTGTAAAGCTTGACTTCAAAAATTATGCTCAAGACTATATGGGGACATAAATACATATGTAGGCGGAATAGTGTAGGTATACCAATAAAGCATTCATGCATACATCTGGGACACACGACATATGATTTACTGTATAGGACATTTAATTTTACAAGATTACAATATCATTGTACTAATATGATTACAGAGCGCACAATTATACTTGATAAACTATAGTGTATGTATTACTACTACCACATATTATTATGCTTTATATGTGCATAAAGCGATTTAAGTTGAACTTAACCTTCCAATTTCTGTACAGCTTAATTTGTATTGTATTGTAATGGAACACAACATAATCATCTATCTATTTTTAAATCTGTGTTACACACGCATATCAGGATTTTTTCGGCTGTGGGTGGACACACCACACAGTGCTGTAAGCATTCAGTCCCATTGTTATCTAACAGAGATTAAGATGAGGACATTTTGACTTCCTACATGCGACATGCTTTCATTTGCTTTGTGTCTCGATTTACCTTGTCCATTCTTATGTGACATGGATTAAATGAATCTATACGCGATCCACATGTATAAATAAGAAACAAATCAAAGTATTTTACAAGTGTGTTGGTGGTAGTATTAGTACAGCTCTGTAGTGGTAAAACGATTAATTTACATGTGTACTATTATAACTAGTACAAGCTCATTTGAATTCTTTACACTACTATTACTGAAGTGTGGTACAAAAATTTAAATGAAGAGAATGACACTACTGTTAAGTAAATACAAGAGCTGCTGCTGGTATAAAGGGAATTAATGATTTACTCCATTGAAAATACGAACTACAGTACATGTAGCAAGCACGTATAAAAGAAATATCTCATTGATTAAAACACATGTCACATATAAATAATGAAATGCAATAAAGCACATTTAATTATGCTTACTCTGGAATGTCTGATGGAATATTAAATAGTAATTGCATGTTTGAAGTTACATTACCGACAGTGGAATTTGTACGCATCTATTATGTGCATTCGATTATTAAAATACATATAAGAGACCAAATTTTACCAAATGGTATTTATCAAAATTTTTTTCTACGAATCTGTAGTATAATAGTAATTACAAAAGTGTGGGTTATTATTATAGAATTCACAGAATCGTATGGTGCGTATGGAAAATTTACAAAGTGAGCAAAGAAATTAAAGGGAAGGTTAAGGGCTTCTGTACACACTAAGTTGTATAAGGGTCGTTGAATTTGAAAAGAGTCAGATCTTCCAGGAAGCAGTTATAGCTAGCTACACCATATAGTAATGTGTATATAAGAGCATCTGTATTCTTAATGGTAATGGAAGCATATTTTAAGGGTCCATAGGTATTGGTTCGATTTCCTGGATTTATCGTTGAAGTGTATTCATGAGGTCACGTCAAAACGAGGAGGAAGAAGCTTAGGTGCTATCAGCCAAACCAATCTGTCAAAACCCATGACATGAATTGTGGGCATGAAGAGCAAGGGAAGTTGAACTGGTGATATTTTACGTTGATAGCAATAGCACATTATAATAGCAATGAGTATAGGGATGGTCCTTTAGAAATATCAGAGGACAGGACTTTACTTAGGACCACTAAATAGAATACTTGAACTTGGGACGCCGGGCGAAGTGAGGCAAGGAAGGGAGTGAGTGTGTTTTCGACAGCCTGTGCCTACCTTCACACTTACGATGTAAATGCCTTCCTTCCCATTGTAAGTCATTGTGGTATTTCTTTATAGCATAGTGCTTTGCCTATACTCACCATGGTATTCCATTAGAGATTGTGGTGGTTATCTCGCTTTGTGTTATTATTATTATTATCCTAGCTCTTTATGAATGAGAATTCGGGCCTTAAAAGTTTTAAACAAAACACTTATCTCCCACCATCGAGTCAGAGTGGCTATATAACTTAGAGAATATTATATAATGTTGTAAATCGTAAATAGACGTGTGAAAGAAATGAAGCCAATTGAATGTGTGGTGGTAGCTGGTGGTGGTATTTCTGTGGGATATCAAATAGATTGAAAATCCTCAATTGCACAGGCAGGACACGTTTCCCATTGTTGAACAATTTTAGCTTACCCACTTAGTGTAATATTTCAGCTTGACTTTGACTTTCAGACGGGAATAAATAAATTATGTTATTTTATTTTATAGCTTCCTCGCTTTACCTTAAGTAGTGGAATTGCTCCATCAGTATTCCTATGTAGAGCAGTAGAGGAATTTGATGTACAAGTACAATTCAATCTGTTAGTAGAAATATTTATCTGTATTTAGATAGATTAGTAGTGTGGTTCTGTGATGCAATATACAATAGAGTTATATAACGTGAATACAATATATATACTGTAAACCACCAATGTAGTAAATCCTTTGTTGTGCCATCACGGACTTACTCGATCATGTTGGTGTATTACTGAATGACAATGTTATTGTCACATTTTATGTCATTGGGCATGAATTTGGATTTTCAATGTTTGTTTTGGCTTCCTGCAGTTTCCTTCATTTAGTTTAGTACATAAACGCTTTGAGGTTGTGTAATGCATACAAAATCCAAACAAAACCAGTCAGAAAACAATGTTTGCTACTATATAATACACCATAAATCTTTGAGGTTTTACAATTGGTTGGCAGTTTACAAGTTCACGTCATATGTGTGAGCAATTCAACAAACACATAGATTATATGTCATGTGTAGTGTAAGTAAATTAAAGTGTGAAGCCTAAGTTCTGTATGGTATCAGTAAGATATCATAAATCTGGATTTCGTCATAGTGAGATTGAGTGAATTGAGAATAGTTTACGATCTTTGCTTCAAGAACTCATTTATTATTTAGTGACAGAAAACGTGCTGAATTAATTAAACCGAACCCACAAGCCGTTGCTTTGCTAAATTTAAATGTGTTGAACCATTAACGACTTGACGATGGTCACAGATGGCAATGGATCACAGATGCAAAGTTCATTTTATCGTTATAGTTCCACCTTTATTCTTTAGCAGCCACTCGTTTGTATATTATGTGGCTGTACTCCAGTTCCAGTACTCACGTGTATTTTTTCATTTAAGTTCACGAATGTATTTTATAGAGTGCTTGTGAATGATCAGCTTTTCAGTAGCAATACCAAAGGTAGTTAAATTATACTTATGTCTGCTGTCGAGAAGCGTGTATGTATGCGTTCTTCTTCCATTCGATTAAATTCCATGAAACGTCAGCAATTAAATGTAGCCAGAATGTTCAGGTTCTCATTATTTCAGCAATTGTAATTAGTTTTATGCTCTTTTTGATGCACTAATGTTGCCTGTGAATGGTTTGTGAGATAAGTAACTGCCTGGCAAATGGAAAATGTCGTCGATTGCAGCTTGTAGCTATTACAGTACTACTACTTGCACATTTCCCATAAAAGCTAATAGCTGCATTCTTCTTTTTACAAACAGGTACATTGTACCTTATTTTATTTGTAGCTCTACTATTGGTGAGCCATGCACTTTCAGTCAGCAATTGCAACATTGTACAATGTAATAATGGAATCAAACAAAAAACGACACACATTATCAATCCATGCAAGAGAAAAGTTCTACCTATATGAAAAAAGAGAGCAACAGGTGGTTAGCAGACAACCGCAAAAAGAACATTAACATCGAAAGTAACTTTTCTCGGATTAAACTGAAAGACTTGCATTAGTATTTACTAAATCCATCCTACACTTTTACATTGAGACTATCCAGTAGCTCTCGACTTAGCGCTCATTCGCATTCCCTCAAATTATTCAAGCATGTGGATATTATTTGTACTATGCATAGCATAGCATAATATGTGTAAACACCTCTGTAAACGATATAATATACACATCGGTTTTTGTACAATAAGAAAAACTAAGTAAATGAACACAGGATGAAGGATGATAATAAAATAGATTGTTACTATTACTACTACTACTCTAATGCTAAGTACCCAGACCTCCTTCCTTCCTTTAAAAGATAAACCAGCAAGAAGCAACCAATCGAGAAACTACAGACAGCCTCTGTCAAGTCTCTTTGAATTAAGAACAGGACAGAGCACTTGAGACTGAGACACTGAAAGAGTTAAGTTGACGGGGGAATGAGTCTCATGCAGATGAGACTTGATTTCATTTGATATTATTATACTTCACAACTAGGACAGTTTTTAACGTATAGGAACGTAGCCTAGTAAGAGTATATGAGTATTAACTGTACTGTCTGTATTACCTATATCTTGTAAAAGAAAAGAATGAGTTTGCCTGACTTGCCTCAATGCAAGTGTTGCACTTGCGTTTAACTTTAGAGGCTCAGAAAGTGCTCTTCAATGTAATCCTGACTTTTATTGTACATTGAACCACAGTTGTACAAAGACACTATAATACTATACAGACATTATACAGTATATGCGTTTTGTATTTAAGTGCAAAGAAAAAATAGAGAAATGTATTTACAGTGTTTGTACACATTACAGATATCTACTAGTAAATTATATTATTAGGAAAAAACATCCTTTCTATTAGGAGAGCAGTAAATAAACCGGAACTGTAAAGTGTTCTTAACTTAACAAGTTCCAAATAGCGTGTGCTTAGAAGATAGAGAGCCTCACTTCTTCAACTTGCCCCTACTGGGACTATCATCATATAAGAGACTTACCATCCTTAATAATACTTTGGTTAGTGTTGTTCAAAAGTGATATTAATGACAACAGACAATTCGGAATTTAATGGTGAAGAATTTTCATTGCATTCTTCTTTTGGCTATTACAGATATCAAAAATAATAATAGTAACGATTCAAAATTCCTGCATATACTTAAGTAGCTAAATTCATGAATGACTAGTATGGACAAACTATTTTGATTTTAAAGGATAAACGCACTCAGCTGCGATGTACCACCTGTGCAGTACAACTTCCAAAAGATATACATATATATATTACAGTGTAACACAATAAACAATAAATTAATATCTCGAATTCTTTAAATGTACTACATTTGTATATATGGTAAATACTTACCGTGCTTAAAACTTTGGACAAATGTAAACCGTTTGTAGTGGGTTGGGTTAAATTATTCGAATTCTCAATACACATTTAACAGTGGATCGTTGGGAAGTGGAAAATTGTGCTTACCTACTTAGCGAATAATAAGACAGGTAGCAACTTCCACAATAGAAGTAACACAAGTTAAAGAAAATAGTAAATAGGCATACATACTAGTGTTCTCAAACTCCTTGAATTGAACTAAGTCCAAATTCTTTTTGCTGGAATTGTAGTAGTTATATAGAAATTGTGCAGTCTTGTTTGGGCGGACGAAGTTTATTAGTACATATTTATACAAATATTGGATCTGTAAAAGCTGTAAAGCTTTCTATACATTGTTTTTAATGTAACCTTTTCAACATGAAACAAAGTAAAAAATATAGGTAGAATTTACAATATTTATACCCATAATACATAATTTTACATTAAAATTTTTAACCAATTTGTATAAGTGTACAAAACAATTGTACAAATGTACAAATTAAATAGGAAAATACACAAATACTTTTACCATTATTATTTGAGAATTAATATTGCAAAATTGCAATACTGACAATGGATTACACATCTTCAATTTACAAAGCCAAGAAATGTCATGTTAAGAATATCATATAAAATATACTGACGACATGAAATACAATTTTAGAAATACAAATTTAATATATTTTCTAGCACAGCAGGTTAAACGAAATAAAAGTAACAAAGTAAGTAATAGAATTGATTTAGAAACGCACTGGAAATTAATTAGGTAGGCTTATAATATTAAGCAATAATGGATACATAACACACTTGGCCAATTATGCTACAAAAAGTATTATGATACATCTATTTGGAACGGAATTAAGTGTATGATGATGATGTAGGATATCTATTTTGAAATTCCTTTTTATTCGTTTACTTTTACATACCTAGATGCATTACTAGTCTAGTACATTCCTGGTGTGTATTTCCATTGTGCAAGTGTAAAATAAAGAATCATTTTGACCATGGTTGGTTACCTTCTGTCTACAAGAGTCAAATCCTTTAAATGCTTCTTCCAAAGACCCACTCTGCAATTCAAGTAAGTCAAATAGGCATTGCTTCATATACATGTACTATATTATTACCTTATGTAAAACAGGACAAGAGTCAGCTTAACACTATTAAAATGCATATATTGGTATTAGTGTAACTCCTAGACATATAAGTGTAGATATTATTGTAATCATCCAGAGAAGACGATTTTGTTTGCCTTTTTTAGAACTTTCATTTCATCCGAAGTTAGTTTTCACTTCAAGTTACATTCATTTACTTAGCTTGTACTTGTACTATAAATACATTAAGTATACTTATTCATTTATTTTTTCTCTATAGTGTACCACAATGTTTCTATATATCTCAATACTTTTGTAGCAGTAAGTATTAATTCAAGTGTTTCAAGTTATTTCGTGCTTTCGTGAAACTTGAAGTCCTACGTTAACTTTAGTCTCGGAGAGGAGGCAAGTTAAGCTGAAAAGGCAAATGGGACCACACACGAAAGACAATGGCTTAAGAATAGTATATCACATAAGAAATGAAATGACTGAGGTAGAGAGATTGACTCCAACTGAAATGTACATACAAACGCTCTGTTGTACTTTCATTGTGTTCGCGCAACATCCCTCAATGTATCATTCTTTTAATCTACGTGCTTGATACAAAAGTATTAAAATGTAGTTGAGATCTTCCGTGTACACTTACTACACTTCCACTCCACCATGCACCAAGCACCATTCTCTTACTTACAATATAATTGAGAGTGTGAATGTAGCATGCAACAAGGATGATGACTGTATAATATGTGTGTATGTATGGTGTACATGGAAAGAGTGATGTACTATATTGAAATGAGTTTGAAATTCTTGGAGATATGCATAGTAGTTAGTTGTACTTGTAACAGGCATCTGGATTGAATTCAATTTAATCTCTTGCAACAACAGACACATATTATTATTATTACACCTAGTAAGAACCTAAGAACCACACGGCAATAATTACCGACTTTACAACATCATCTTCGTACAATACAATGGATTCTTAATGCAATTTATTGAGTCGCATGAGTATACTGCTGGTTTGTCTTTTTTCTTTCATCTCGGCTACACTCTTCTCCGTATCCTTTCCGCAGCATCATTACATTTCAGATGTAGAGATAATCAACGAGGGGGACAACATCATTGGTGACAGTGACATTTAAATAAATGAAATTCAAATGAGATATTTCACTTTAGCCTTCTTATACTCATACCAGACAAGTGTAATGCTCTCTGTGTGCTCTCAAAAAGGAACAAAACAATTTTGTAGTTTGTCAATTTATGTCCGCATTCATTACAATAGCTTTGCCATCGTATCGGTTCAATGTGTACAATAACAAGCCATATACAAAACTGCAGTCACTGCACGGGCAAGTATGTATTTATAGAATGAACACTTGTTGCCTCCTGAGAAATAGAGAATACAAATTGAAATTGGACATGGGTATTATTGTTTAAAAATAGACAAAATTACCAAGATGCTACACGTATTAGTAAAATCCTGAAAGGAAAGTAAAATTAAATCAAAATGTAACTTACTATACCAAAATGGCAAAAGTTTAACTTAGGATGCACACTGCCATATTATCGATGGTATATGAACCTTACCTATGCACAGTATTGTGTAAAATGAAACTGAAAAATATATAAAAATATTACATAGATTGCATGAATCTATGAAAGTATATGTAGTATATAGTCAGTATGGTTAGCATTGTAAAAATTGAAGGTGTACTAGAAGCAATCTCATAACAATGAGTTGACGAAATTACAATATTTAATTCAATTATTTGAGGTATGCTGTAAAGTATATTCAAGGAATCTTGTGTCTGAAAGCAAACGTTGTATGTATTTATATTTATTATGGAGATGGAGATACTATTTCCTATGAGCAAAAAGAAAGACAAAGTGAAAAAGAACAAAACAAAACACATGTCCGGTTTGTTGTTTTGTGAGTAATGCATTGCAATGCAAAGTAATAAAGCACGGTCAGGGGTCTTTTCTTGCTTATCTCTAATTCTATTCAAATTTCCATTTATTTCATTCAGTACAGTCGCTAGAAGATTAACTATACAGTGGATTTAGCCAGCGACGGCATTCTTCCTACGGCTAACTGCAATTGGTATTAAAGTTTAAGTTGAGGTAAGCACAGCGATACTCTTTTACCTACAAGGAGTTGCACGTTGCACATGTACCTTATTATTACATGCCTCCGATTCATTCAGAGTTTAGTCAACCTATCATAGCATATCTGTAATTACATTGAATTACATATGCCCGAACAAAATCGATAAGACAAGACAATCACCTTGTAATATTAATTTATATAGCAATGCATAGAATCCAGCTTCAACTGTCTGGTTCGTTGAGGGAGGCATATTGTTCTGTGCGTTTATGGTGAACCAGTGGTCTCTTCAAGTTAATTAAGACCAGGACTCACCCGACGATAATTACTTGAGCATCACTTCATCCCATCTCTATCCCGCATCCACACTTTCCATCTTTACTCCATTACTACGACTTATCTACTATTGTTACTTGCTATCACATACACAATAAATTAATGCATATAATAGAGTTACTATTTCTATCTTGAAAAGATGTATTCTGTAATGAAAAATTGTGAAATAAAAAACATAGATTCTACCAGTATATAACTCTTTATTTACGAAATGATATTTACAGGGGGTGAGACTACGGAGTTGTTGTTGTGTATTGTATGTGCACGCTAAGGTAGGTGGGATGTCAACTTGGAGTTTTATTTTTGTTTATTGTATTGTTCTGGTTTTCTTAAGAAATGAATGTAGACAAAGGAAAAGATACTCACTGAGTTACTGATTATGATTATATAAGAAGAGGGGTCCGTGAAAGTAAAAAAAACTACGGACATCTTCAAATGAAACAAAGTACCGACATTGAAACAGCAGCGGTAACGGAAATGAATAAAAATTAATAATTTGATCACAGTAGTTGTGAGTGATGATGGTGTGTGGTGTGGTCATTCTCGCCTCAAATAAGCATTCATTACCGCAGGATATGTTTTTAAACCAAGACTACTGAATCCGAATGTAATTACATTTATTTTCATATTCTTCATCACTTCCTATCATCATTGGATTGTATGTATAGCGTGTTCAGTCTCAGTCTTCAATGTACCATAGGGCTTATACATGGACTAGACTAGTCCCTTAGTTGCCACTGTTTAAGGAAAGTTACAGGATATTCTGCAATGAACTATTATACAATACACATCTTGTAGTAGAGCATCTTTTTGTGTATTTAATGAGCAATGACACAATGTGAATCCTCAACATTATGTGCGCTTCAAGCGTACATAAGCCCTTTGGTACATTGAAAACTGGACACGTTATATCATAAATGCACATTTACATGGTGGAGAAGATACAACCTATTACTCATAATAGCATACCTAAGACCTTTACATAATTACATTAGATGTGTTGGATGCAATTATTACAATACAAAAAATAATTTCTACTATATAAAATTTATGATATGCAGTTTCCTATTGCGATTCTGTAGATTCTTCTTTGTAGGTAAGTATTCAATTGTTTTATTATCGTGCGATGCAACTCCTAAGAAACATTGTCAGGAAACAACAGTTCAATTTTATCTCCCTCTTTTTGCACCCAAGTATTATGCACAGTTCTATGACAATTTTCATGTTCGTGGTGTAGGTAGGTAGATGTTAAATGATTACTTTGATTAATATGCTATTGGTGCATTATTATATTTATGTGATAATAGTGAGTGTAATTAAGTGCAAAGATAACGTTACAATATAACCAGCATACTTTATAATAATACATTTATGAATTTTATCTTTGTTCAAGGGAAGCAGTATACCTACATATAAATACTTATAATTTATAAATTTGTATCAAAAATCCTGACTACTTGGACTCTAGCTATTGCTATTTAGTCAAAAAAATTTACACTCACTTATCTAAATAATAAAATAGGTATTACATTACCAGTTATTGCATCCAAATATTAACTGTGTTACTAATGAAGATGAGAGGTCAGTGTAAATGATTGTTTGTGGCCAAACAAAGATAAGAATAATAATTAATTGGTAATTAGCAAAAGTGCAGCACCTAAAGTTCACGCCTTCCCAATCTTAACAGACTATAAACGAACGAACCTTGTTTTTTCTTTCTAAAAGTTGAGGATTCATTCTTTAGTATAGTTGATTGTGTGTACAGCAAGCAAGAGTATATACCCACAACATACACATTAGCAAGTCCAAGATGCTCATTTTGGTTTCTGAGAAGCGATCATGATTTTTTAGTAATCAAATGTTGATCACAGATTCCTAACGGCCAAAAGCTAAATACATGAAGAAAGTTGATGTGAGCGTCTCATTTAGAAAAACTGTGAAGATAGTGTTAGTGTTTTACTTTTGTTTGTTAACTTTCAAGATATATATCATGTATAAAATGATTAGCATACATACTATTACATACACATAGCTTTAGCTGACGACCGACTGTCCAACAGTAAAGTCATAAAATCGCTTTGTACACTTTTATTCGGCACAAGACATGGACTCATCCGATAACTGGAATCTTTCTTGTATGTTAGTACAAAAATTGAATCACATATAATTATTTTCTCGTTAATGCATTATTTCTTCGATTCGTTGCAGTAGTACCGCCTAGTAGTAGATTTGTCAGATAATAACTACTTTCATACAGAATATTGATGAATTGATATAAATTCTTCCCGACGAATGGAATAGCTAGTCAACTAAAGAAAGTAGAAGCATGTAACACATGAGTAATGTATTTCTAATTATTTTATAAGATATATTTAATAACACATCACAACTTTAATGTACAAATAATAAAATAAAAGCTAACTCTGCTAACCGAGTGTTTTGCTACTTTAGAAAAGACAATAATTTACAATATTCCATGCTTGATTCAAAATTAAGTAGACTTTAACGAGTTATGCTTAAGGAAGTTAGCAGTACACTAAACGTGGGTTTCATGAAATGCTTCATATGGCAATACATAATGTTAAAAAATTAAGTTCCTATTACACTCATTCATGTATAATCTTCCCAATTTGTTTTTCTGCTAGACCTTTTGAAAATATGAGGCCTTATAGTAGCATTTTCAGCCGTGATAATGCAACTTCATGAACGATTGCAAGTAAATAGTAGACGAGTTTTGTATGTGTAGCTTTAAGTATCAATAAAATGTCAGTTAGGTGATGAAAAAGAGTTTGAATTGTTTTTGCCGTGTTAAAAAAAATTCTCACTAACAACCGACAGACATGTTTGTAAAGTAAAATGAAACTATTCCCTGATATGATAGTGTCAAATAATAACAATACAGTTTGCATACAAACTGAAACTGAATACATGCCAGTTTCTACTTTATACCTTGCAAACAAGATAGTAGAATATTCTATGACTGACGGCGATAGTTCTACTAATATGACTACAGATACAGACATCACAATTCAAATAAGAGAATTAGATATTATGCAGTAATGTTCCTTGAAGAGTGAGTTTAGCTTGTTTTTACACGAGCGTATTATTGCTAAACAAGGGAAAACTCAACCACCGAAGAAAAACAGATGCAATGCTATTCAATGCACTTTACAATGCAATACTCTCAAGCGAGGCATGGCCGCATGGCATAAGTAGGTAACTATATTTGTTAATTTGATATATCTGATGCATGCAACTTGCTCACTTAACAAACTCTAATTAAGTGCAGGTATTTTATTGTCCATTAGAGAATAGATGTATGCTTTTCAGTAGAGTAGAGCATAACATAGTACAAATGGATGTTCTATTATCTTTATGACATCCACTTGGAAACTTAGAAATAATTGACATTTGATTACATGTGTGTCGGTTTCACTTAAAGTTGAGCTATGCCCATTCACCATTCGGTAGTCTTCACAAATGTTCTAATGACGCTTAGAAACTCAAATGCAGTAAAGCAATCGGATTCTTATGCAATATAATGTGTTTTTGTAAATATACTATCCATTATCTACCTAAATAATGGTCGAAGCTTCACAAGAATATGACATTGGTGTACACGGTACATAATGCAATATCGGTAGGAAAGGTGCCAGAGGGGTAACCTTACAAACTTCCCTTACTGACACCCAAACAGCAAATAAAAGAACATCCTGTCACATTAAAATACATTAGAGAAAACAAATTAAAGTTGATGTGAAAAAATATATTATATACCTATTGCTACATCATTAAAACAAGTATAATATATTCTATTAAATCTATGCAACTATAAGTATATAATAAAACATGTTGACAGGAATATATAGAGATATCCTGAGATTTGATAATTTTGAATGAAATCCAATCTTTACTTTTTGTCTTAACAATTAATTACCAATAATAAGTCAGTCTGACAAATGACAACATCGTTTTGACCAGAAAGTTGATGCTATTTGTAAATAGACGATGGCAATCATGAACTTTTCTATATACATAGGGTTAGTTGGGTTACATGAAAGTTAAAATGTGATAAAACAATAATTGTCAATTGTGTATCAGCATAAGTGCATGTTCAAAAATAAGTATCTTTGCTTTTATCTCCTTATTATGGCCTCTAGTATGAGCAACTACGGGAAAACACATTTTATAACAATAAGAAGGTAAACATTTCGTCGCAGATACAATTCCACAACTTGATTGACACCGAGGTTTCTAATATAAGATGTCTAGTATTCAGATATTGCGGCTGAGGATGTCTTTCGGTTGTACCTCGCGTCCAAACTTAATGCATTTGTAATGTAACAGTGATAATTCATGTAAAATGTTAACAAGGAAGAAAAAGAAATTCTCATATATAATTTACATGCCATTAACTTAGACTAAGTAGGTAGTTTTCATTGATAAATAATATATACTTAAAAAGTATAAGTTAATACATTTATTACAACGTAATAAACAAATCTGCTTGTATCATATGACATGTATTACATATCGTATGCATTTCCTTACACAATAATGCAGTTTTAACCAGGATATGTCGGCCACCCTGGTTTTAACAAGGCTATAGCAGCACAAATCAAAATAACTAATTTTTTCCGCTATATTAGAAACTGCACAACCTATATAGCTTGCAATGCACTCTGCTTTAATTAGCAAATTAGTGGACTAGTATATTTAAATAAACTGTTGAAAATACCCGAAAATACTAAATCCCATACAACTTTGGGAATGCTTACTCCTTATTTATCATAGAAACCTAAACCTCAGATACGACAAGAAGAGCATTTATTTTAATGTTTGCAAATACCATACATTTGTACCTATAAAAAGATTATATTTTATAGTTTATTCTTTTCCATGACTTTTACATGTATTTCAATTATTTCATAACAAACCAATTCATACATTCATAGGTAATTTATATTTTGTAATATTTGTAACTGTGTGCAAGTTTAACTCAATATGTAAAAGGCAATTCCTATAACAAAATTTGGACAAATCATTTTAATAAATTATTATATTATTTCACAGGTTAAATAAGTAACGTTAGGTCAGGAAGTAATTAGCAATGTAATAATTTGTCTACCTAGGTAGTGTAGGTAAAAAAAAATTATGTTGCAGACTGCAAATAGTTTCAAATTTAATTGTACATTTTAATTTGTATAGAAACCTCCTTGAAATGTAACATAACTTATACAACCTAATTTACGATATCTCAATCAGTATTCACAGAATTTTGCTTGCCTTTGAGTGAGTTGTACCATAAAACATTATCTAGTACTAGTACTTACAAAGAGTAACTACAAAAAATTGAAAGCAAACGTTTGTAAGTAATGAAGGCCTAGCTGTTGTTGTACTTATTTGCGTCTGAGTTATTTATAGTTCGGAGGTGTGTATCTCAAATTCAGATTTCGATAAATATTACTGATAAGTTTCAGTTGTTTTATTTACTATGGGCGCTGCCCTCAATGCATGTATGAACGAATTAGAGAAATCGTAATTTGGGAACGGTGAAGAAAAACATAATTGTAAATGTGATAATATTATAACAATAGTGATGCTAGTAATAAAATAGTAGAGACAATTCCTCCTACTCATAACTTAACAGATTTAAAAGTTTGGGTTTTCCATATGAAATTCAAAACATTATTACACATTGAAGCGTACATCATACATTGCTTTCTTAAATTGGATGCATATTATTGTATAGAAACAATATATCTATTTTTATTCGTAGGTACAGCTTCGTACAAAGCTTGATTTGTATTTAGTGATGTGATGTATTCATAACTGTAATGTACTTTTCACACATTCTACATCAACTACATACTCAGTATTTTTATCGTTGAAAAGGAAGCTGGCGGAATGTAAAGGCTCCTAAAGAACAAATAGACTGTTTTTGTGTTCAATAACATAAACGCGACTGTCTACATATTTTCTGCATCTGTAAGATATGTACATATTTGTACTAACACGGAGTTGCATATATAAGGAATAGGAACAGTGTACATAACTAGGTACATACCTTCTTTACTCAACAAGTTGTTAGTGGGTTACGGAGTTACAGTCTCTAGATATTTGGTGAACATAATAAAATACATGAGATTAGGTATGTATCTTGGTGTACGATTCTACGATTGTTGTGCTGCATTGTTTTATGATATGATAATGGTAGGCTACAGTCTGGATGGTGATCTAGTAATGTTTACTATATGTATTTATTAGAAAACTTATAATCAACTAGTTTCGGTTAGGTTAAAGTTATGTCGGGAGCAGGTGAGGAAAGCTACGGAAAGAATAATGGGCGTATATGTGTCCATCAGAGAAATTCTTGATAAAAGGGAGGAGTACTTACTTATCTCTTACTCACACTAAGGCCTTGCATACAGTTCTGAACCCGTATTTCAGTCCTGCGGATGTATTGTCTCTCATTGTCCGTGCTTCTTATCATTTGTAGACACAATATAGCAGATTACTTGCGTGCTGCTAGAATATAGAGAAATGTAGACTTGAACAATGAACAGCAGGTTACCGATTAAATCATATCATATTGTATTGAGACGAAATTATTGTAAATGTATGTAAAAAGTTGTATATATGTTGTGTACAAATAACTTCTGCATGGACAATCTTCTTGTTCAACACAGCATAATATAGCTGGAAGAGTAACAAGTATTGTAGACTTGCGGTTATGCGAGTTATAATTTTAACCCATTTAGTTTATCCATCTTGGTCTTTTTGAATTTGTATTAATTCACAATAACCGAAAATCACATTGTATATCCACATTGCATGTATATTTATTCTCACTTTCCATCACATTCATAAGATTAATTAATATATGACATGAATTTACAATGAACAAATGTATGGTTAGGATAAAATTCATTATGTATTCCTAAAATAAAGCCCCATGGATAAAGTAGAGTGAACAAGTGAAGTACCCACTTATTTTACTTGGTTAATTCAGAAATTTGACATTTGGAACATTTATTGCTTATATTTTTTAGGATTAATTTGCTCACACGGATTATGCAAAGCTAGCTGAAATCAGTATTTATGGGATAAGACTGGAGATCATCCGTTTACATTTATATAATTTGTTTTTCAGTATTCTTACTTTAGAATTTAAATACTCACTTGAATAATGTGATGAACAAAATCACCAGATTTGAGATTACGGTACGGAAATCTGGACTATTGATTTACAAGCATGGGCTTTATTAATGGTATTATGCAAAACAAATTAATAAGTTGCTTAGAAAAGTGATCTATATGCACTGCATACACAAGGAACGTGCTTTTATAGGCATCTATTATTTTATCAGTTATACTACTACACAAACAACAATAATTATAACTCACAGTAGTTTGGTAAAAATAACTTGAGAACAAGGTCATCCTGTTTATGGAGTTTTGATTGACTAGTTGTTGACATAATCCATAAAATGAAGGTAATTAAATTACTGATTATTGAACAACAAACAGGTATGAATAGTATATAATGAAATTCCTTGTATGTACTGAAATATCCAGCTTAGTACATGTAACGAGACTTAAAAACAGTTCTGTGTATTATGTATATACGGAACTGTGTTTAAGTTTATATCATGTAAGCTCCATTTAAAATCGGGTCTAGTACACGTACTAAAGTTTCTAGATCTGGATCTGGGTTAAATTCAACAACTCAGCTGCTATACTATCCAGCTAAATTCGACAGTTTAAGTACACACCTACATAAGGAGTAATTAACTGATAACATAGCTACATGATTCCTGATTCATGATACAAGTCCATTTAACCAATGGATTAGCATACTATTACATAATCAACACATCCTCCCTCACTCATAGAAGGTGTGTTCGCTTAATTTCATAAATAAAATATGGGTGTAAAAATGTAAAGTTGTAATCTCGAGATACTTTGTAATGTTTTTTGCCTACTGTCGCTGTCAACTTTCACGTGACTAAATCCGTTATATATAAGGCCAACTGCTTTACGATCAATCATATTTTGTTCACGTAATTGGACAAAAATGGGCATCTTTAGTTTTGTTCTCTTTGTTAGCTGCATTGCAGGTACAACAAATTTTCAAAACTTTCTATAATGCAAATTAATCTATTTCGGCTGCAAAAACTATCCAAGAGAATTATTTCTGCTAATTAATTTACATTGGATTTTCATTATTTTCAGCATCGCTCGCTGAAGCTCCACCACATGCGAGCACCGTCCGACCACCATCTTATCCATTAGCAGTCCGCGGTCCATATTCCTCATTTTGGCTACCTGCTAACGAACTCGCAGGACATTGGCCTACTTTCTGGTAAATTAAAATTACTTAGTAATCTTGATTAAATTAAACTAGAATTGAATTCGAAATTTGCAAAATAAAAAATTAGCAAAATAAAGCATTGAATATGAAAAAATTTCTGCCTAATTTTTTTACTAACGATTAAAATTGTATTGGTTTTCCAGGCAGGGAACAGCTAAAGGATGGGAAGGTATGATCCGGATTGATGGGGAAACTTGGGAATGGATGGGAGCCACCAGTGTACAAGCTGGAAGCCCAGTTCGTAATGTTGCTACACAAATGGGATCTCACATTACGCCAACCAAAACGACATTTTACATGACTGCTGGTCCAGTCAACCTCAATGTCACATTCATGTCTCCTGTTGAATACGAAGATGTCGAAAGACAATCAATCCCTCTCTCCTACATGTTTGTGACCGTAGAACCCATAACCGGACGATCTCACGATGTCCAAGTTTATGTTGACATTACCGGAGAATGGGGCTCCAGCGAGCTCGACGCAGTTGTCACTTGGGATATTACACAAAGCGCTGCTTTGAAGACTTGGTCAACACAGCGTCAAAATCAATTGAGATTTTCTGAATGGGCCGATTACGCTCAATGGGGTTCAGCTGTCTTCACCACTTCCTCTGATGCTTCCCATGCTTCTGGCTCTGATAGAGACATGCGTGGACGTTTCGTAGCAAGTGGATTGTTGAACAACACAAATGACGAGAACTTCCGTTGTGTCCGATGCGACTGGCCCACATTTGCTTTCGTCCATGATCTTGGAAGTATTTCATCTATGTCCAGAACCCTTCAATACACCGTTGGCCATGTTCGGGAAGAAAATATTAATCTCATGACCGTTCCTCAGAAGGCATTGTGGACCCACTACTTTAGCGATGTTCACGAAATGATCCAATTCTTTTACGATGATGTCGAAGGTGCCATGACTAGATCAAATGCCCTTGATGTTAAGGTTATTACCGACGCTTTTGACTCTTTTGGCCAAGACCATGTTGATATTGTCTCTCTTTCATTACGACAAGCGTATGGTGGTACCGAATTCTCTGGAACCCCAGATGCGCCTATTTTGTATTTGAAAGAAATCTCAAGTAACGGAAATATGCAAACGGTTGATGTCATCTATCCAACAACTCCAGTCTTCTATTATCTTAATGTTAAATACACCGAATACATTCTCGAACCACTCTGGTATCAAATGGAAAACGGCTTCTGGCCAAAACCATATTCTATGCACGATATTGGCTTCAACTTTCCTAATGCTACTGGTCATCCAGATGGAGTCCAAGAAGATATGGTAAGTCGAATCCTCTCATAATTTACATAGGTATCTATTTTGCCCAGACATTTATTCAGGAATTGCTACAAAATAATTGTTTTTCGAAGTTCATGTTGCTAATTGTGATAATTTTGTTTGTTTTATGAAAAGCCTGTGGAAGAATCTGCAAACATGATCATGATGGTTGGTAACATTCTATTCCATCCTGCTACATCAAATGCCGATGCTGTGGCCTACGCGCAAAAACATTACGAAATTTTGAGCAGTTGGGCTGACTATTTGTATTTCAACTGCCTCTATCCAGTCGATCAGTTGACAACCGATGATTTCATTGGGCCGACTGAACTCAATTCTGGATTAGCTCTTAAAGGTATTCTGGGTCTCAAGACTTTTGCAAAAATTTCCGAACTCGTAGGAAATGTGAACGCTACGAACTTCTACAACGCTGCTGTAACCGAATTTGTTGCAACTTGGATTATGGAATCCATGCATAACGATCAAGATCATCTTAAAATGGAATACAATGTCACCAATGGTTATCAATTCAAATATAACGCTTTCCAAGATAAACTTTTACGTTTGAACACCGTACCTGAAGAAATTTACACAATGGAAGCTGCATACTATCTGACCAAAGAAGAGGAATATGGTATTCCATTCGTTTCAACTCATGATTACACCAAGAGTGGTAAGAAATAATTTATATCTAATCAACTTTACTACATAATACATATATAATAGTTTACTTATGCATCCATTTGATGATACTATGGAAAAATAAATATTAACTGAACATTTTTTAATTACTTTCACAGACTGGGAAATGTGGACTGCAGCCGCTTATGGTGATGCTAATCCTACATTACGTACCAATATCCTTCGCGACTTAGCGAAATATTTGCAAATGACACCATCAAGAGATCCTTTCTCAGACTGGTATGTCACAGCTAATGCCCGCCACATGGGTTTCAAGTCACGCCCAGTGGTTGGAGGTCATTTCTCAATCTTAGCTTTGCTTGCCAACAACAAATAGATCGATTTACGTTCCAATTTTATTTATTAAAAATATGATGTTATGAAAAATGTATGTACTTGTATAACCAACAAAAAGTACACAAAATAAAATTTATATTTTTTAAAATAAAACGTCATTACAACCACATTGGCATTGAAGTACCTTTTCTAAATCATACCCATTCCTTGTTGTAGCTAAGTGTAATACGTACTTACTTACTAATCCTTAACTAAATATCGTCGATAAGTTTAATAAGAATGACAATCAAGGTTTAAGTAAGATTTTTTATTAGTGTTTAGAACAGTCCAGAGACTGGAGCATACAAGTCTACCACAAAAGACTCAATTTAGACGGTATTAGAAAAGTAATTTAAAAAATTATTTCTCATTAGTGCATAAAATGAGTACACGTGGATAGGACAAGACATATGTAATCGACATGATTTTAACTAAACGAATCAGTATTAGTACTTAGGACTTAACGAGTCATTCTAGTTTAATGACAGTGAGAATGAGACTTTACGTATGTCCTTGACTTAAAGTTGAGAGTTGAGTTAAAACAGAGAATTCGAGACTTTTGTTATTAAAAATACAGAATTAATTCCAAACAAAAAATAATACAGAATTGAGATTTGATTTGGGAGAGTGAAACATACAACAACATACAAAACAAAGTTTAATTGGCAGAGAATGAAGGTGAGACGGTGAGACACACACACTACAACACTACAAACTACAAACACACACAGACAGTGAGACTTAAAAATGCAAAACAAAATCCTCCGATGACTCTATTCCGACTCGTTCGTTTTTATTGCAATTGCATCTGAGCTCACTCTGGTGGTCGTAAGGAAACCAAATTTGAAGTGTGGCAAAAGTCAAAGTGGAAGTAAGAACTGAAAGTTTATTTATTATTTCTCTTCTATAAATTATAAATCAATTCGCATTATTTCGCATTAAAACTTTCATCTCGAACAATCAGTTACATTTAGCTGCTGGATGGCTAAATGTGCAAAATAATTTAAAAATTCATGTCTATTCCTAGTAAAGTTAAAAATTTCTTCCAGGCGATGATTAAGCCTTCCCCTTCGGCTATTTTGGCCGCCGTAAAGGTAACTCAACTTTTTACTTTCCTAAAACCCGGAACTGTGGTTGTAGCTCCGGGTATCGTGGTATCAGTCATCAATTGCATATTTCAATCAGCTGATAATTTTTTTTAAATTATCTATTGCTAATTATTGTAGCTAAGTACTAGGTACTCTACTAGGTAAACTAATGCTTAATTTTATTTGCAGACCATGAAGCCACATGTGCCCCTAATTAAATTCAGAAAAGTTTCTGCAAATCAAGGAGGTAAATGAAATATAAAGAAAACGTCTAGTTTCTCCGCTATCATATTATGTAGAATAAAACTTCATACTGCTAATTATTATAAAATGATGGTAAATGCGTTATTTGTAATGACAGGGCGAGTTGTCTCGGCTCCATCGTCGCCAGCAGTATCAGCCGCTCCTCAAAGAGTTGCAAAGTCAGTAGCTTCTAGTCCTGCAAAATCGAATGCAACGATTTCTATGCCACAAATTGAGGATTGGCAACTACCTCAACGTTATCGACGCAGACAGCTCGACCCAAAAGAAGTGGACTTTATTAATGTGAGTAAATCAATTTTACAAGATACTTATATATAACGAATTAGTGATGTGAGCGTTATGTGTGTGAGCTGTTTACAAACTGTATTTGAATGAAGTTATTGTATATTATGTTTGTTTCAGAGAGGAGGTCCCGAATAACGCTAACTGTATATGTAAAGGTCAAAGGTCGTAGTCATCCTGTGTGCAAGAAAGAATCTGCATTAAAAATTATTAGTATGTTTTTAATAACTTATTCTCAAGTAAATTATACTGCATGGTATCTCATGATTTTCTGGCTCAAAGTATGTAAGCACTAAAACAACGCCCAGCCAAGCGGTATAATATAATATGTAACTTACTATATTGTAAATATCCTAGATGTCGAATGATTAAATTCATGTTGTACTATACGCAATTGATGTGGTTATTTAAATTGTAAACGCTTAAGTAATAATTTGAATCATGGCTACATCAATTGTAGTGGACGAATAAATTGGAGCGCAATTAATTCAACGCGGATACATAAAATTCAATGAGTATTTTATTAACGAAAAAATTTTAACAGAAGTTGAAAAATTGCACAGGAACTATTAAATTATAATTTTAAGTAGGTTTAGTAAACTTAAACAAATTTAGATTTTACTCATATGCATACCCAAGCAACTCTAGTCCCATGAAACCAAACAGTACCCTGGGCCATTTGGTGGTTGAACTTTGAATCCTCTTTTGAGTAATCGGCATCGGTGTTCTTCGAGACGTCTAGCAGCGGATCCATTGTCTTTAACATTAGCATTGGACCAAAGTCTTTCTGCTGGTAGAGAGGCTCTAGGCCACAGTCTTGCAACTATATTAGTCGAATCTACATACTCACCCCACATTGCAGGTCCCCCTCCAAATACCAGTCTTTTTTGTGCATCAGTCCCGTTAAAAGCATGAGGATCACATTGATAATATTTTTGCCAGTCAATCCCATAAGATATATAGTTTAGGTACCAACAAGCGGACAAAAGTGTTCTATAACCAAGCGATGTTACATGCGCCAATTCCTCCTCAATTTCCACACGTTTCCACACGTGAACAATCGTATTCTTATCCACTTTGACTCCGTTGTCTATGACTTCTTGCCATACCAAATAAGAATTATTTTGAGGAAATGATTGGACAATGTCAACCAGTTTTTGCATGTAAAATTCCTCGACTTCATTGAATTTGGTCCAGTTATTTGCTCTCATGAATTCCGCAATAACTGGACTTGTCTTCCTACATAAACAATTATTTTTATATTATGTTAATGCTATTATTCAACATTCAAAGTAGGCTTACAACTAAAAATGAAACATTTATTAAAACTTTACCAGCAATCATAGTACACTTCATCTCCACCTAAATGAAGATACTTATCGGGAAAGACAGTAACAACTTCTTGGAAAAATTTTCGCAAAAATTCGAAGTTCTCTGGCCTGTTTTTATAAAATAATTTATAAAATATATTTTTAATTGCTTACTTCATATGTACGCTTACTTGCTTACTCTTTTCCAACAAACATTAATATTTAGGCGTAAATAAACAATAGGCACCTTGTAGGATCGATGGGTCCATAAGTTCCATCAGGCTCTCCTTTTTCATTGTAGCATTCACTTAGCAGACCAGGTACACCCCCCGGGCCCCAAGCTGCAGTGTGACCTAGATACAAAGGCAAATAAAATTGTGTTACTTATTTTTGCATGCTTTTTTTATCGTCGATCACAGTTAGGTATGCTAAAATGTATTTTACATAAGTGTGGTTTTACTGTTTTTATACCTGGAGTGTCGAATTCAGAGACCACACGGATACCTCTAACCCGTGCATATTCTATTATATCAGCAACGTCTTGTTGTGTGTAGACATGAGTGTAAGCATGATAAGCTCCTTTATCACTACAAATAGAAAATCAGGGTAAAGTAGGACACATACAGATATATTGTAATTTTTGCAATGATAATTTAAACGAAAATATAAATATTAATGAGAAGGTAGTAGATATCCACCTTAAGTTTGGGAATACAATACTTTGATATGGGAATGCTTGGTCATCTACCACGTGCCAATGAAAAACGTTAAACTTGTTCATAGCCATGAGATCCAGATTTTCGTATATTACCTTCTTGGACAAGTAATGGCGTGACGTGTCTAATAATACAGACCGGAATGGAAATCTAGGGTAGTCTACGATGAGTGTGCTTTTAATCTGCAACTGTAATTTAATCCAGCAAATTAAAATTAAGAAAACCAATATTTTCCACAGCTCAAATGCATTAATTGTTAATTGATCTGTAGGCTGAGGTTTCAGCTGCATTTTTACTATACATTACCCCAGTATAATCATCAGTTGCATGGATAAGTTGAGAAAAGGTCTCCAGACCTCTCAGGATACCCCAATTAGTAGTAGCAGTCAAAAGTCCTTCTCCAGGAAGATCCGGTGTATCGATTTTGATTTCATCTACAAATAAATAATTGAGCAATACACGCTTCATGCATTTAAGTAGGGAGTGTTTCACAACGCAAGACGTCAATAATAAGTACTTTTGTGTGAAGTAAAACTTACATGATTCATCCATACTATCATGAGGGTATGTCTCACACGGATTGATAAGGTCGACTTTCAGAACATCCAGGAAACCATTGTAGCTCGTAAGATTTTTCCAAGGTTTATTCGTAGCACTATCTCTGAGAATTGATGAGGAAACGTGAAACCCGTTGGAACTAAGTATAATAGTGTAGTATCGCTTCAGAGCTTCTTCAAGAAGGTTACAATTTTTCCTGACAACCTGTCAATAAAAAAAATATGCATGTAAATTTATGTATTGTATTTTCGCTAAAAACATTAGAAATTGAAATTAACATTCGCAATAGGTTGTATTAAAACGTACCTCAAATCGAAAAAGTGGTGGACGAATCACCATAAAGTTGTCATTATATGTTGTTAACAACTGTGGTTGTGGCCACGGCTTGCCTTTTGTTGCAAAGTACTGTGGACCAGGTCTTCGTATTGTTACATCTTTAGTCGACACTTCATAGTGGCCAATGCAGATGCCAATAACGAACAGTAAACTAACCGAGACCATTGTTACTTTCAAACTGATCACAGCTTTCGTGAACTACAAAAGCTAGAACAGAAAGAGAAACACGGAATTCTTTTTTACTGGTTGTAACTAGTAAGTTTGAAAAAACTTGGTATTGTAGTGTAACAATTCACTTTGATCAAGGACGACTTTTGTAAGACACTGTGGATTGCTGTTGTTTCAACTGGCTTTATAAGTTATGTGAACCTCATTAATGTGTGTACACAAAGCAGATACACAGATGTCTATCATATTAATAAACATTTGAAAGATCAGTTTTTGTTTGTATAAAGTACAAAACGGCTAATCTACAAAACTCAGCTCATGTCAATAACTGCAGTAAACTCATATGAAAGAGAACGTAGTTTTGATTACATTTGATTTGATGTTTATTTAACATTTTTACATTTACCAATCGCTTAACTTGACTAAGCAAATGTACACAACAGAACTCACATTACTAGGTGGATTAACTGGTTATGTGTGTTATATTTTCTGTGTCATTCTTGATAACCCCATATAGGAGACAAGCCGGCAAGCTTATAACGATCATGTAATGAAGTTGGAATGGATTTCATATAGCTATAATATGTACGGTCTGTATTATCAATGAGTGCAGTCAGTGCAGTAACGTATAATGGTGTTTTCAACGGTGAAACTACAAATATCTATGGTACAGCCTATGAGAGACTACAGCTACAATTCTCATAATACCTATCATGCAATTCACTGTGCTACTAACATAACGTACTAACGTGTCAACATTTACTATTTACACATTTAATTACTTTCCTTGCATACCATTATGTACATAAAATAACTATTTTATTGTAATTATATACAACGTACACATAATGTACACATAATGTACACATATGTAAAGTTTATAGCTTCAAAATTACATTGAAAAAGATGAAACGTAGAAAATTACCACGTTCTTAAATATCTAGTCTAACTTTTCAGCAACTGTCTTTCAATTTTCGATGGAACAATGGGAAAATTGTCACATGTTATTATAGTCTATACAACTGAAAAATGTAACGCATATATAATTTTAATTAATCAGATATCTAACTTACAATTAGAACATGAGCAACAGTGAGTATATACCTACTTTAATAAACAATGCCTAAGACCGGTGCTTCGATTTATGTAAAGGCGCCCCGGGTTGGAAAGCCGGGCGCCCGGCGCCCCGGGTTGAAGCAAAGGTCCGAGGGCGCCTCATGTGTAGCGAAATTTTCAAATTTTATGGGGTTGGGGCGCCTTCTTTGTGGGGTTGGGGCGCCTTTTTTTGTAGGGTTGGGGCGCCTTTTGGTGGGGTTTTGGGGCGCCTTTTCCCAAAATGTGTTTTTGGACTTGTAAATGTTCATAAATGTAAGAAATGGGGTGCCGGGCGCTCCAAAATAGGGCGCCCCGGGGTTTGGGGCGCCCGAAGGGCGCCCCGGGGTTTAAACCCCCAAACCCTACATAAATCGAGGCACCGCCTAAGACTAAACACGCTGGTTGAGATTCCTGGAAAATGATTATTTATTATTAATTAAAAATTAAATGAGTCAGTTGAAACATTAAAAATTATCCTAATTAAACGATCGTCACATTAACAATTAATCGTTAATGAAATATTCAAAGAATTTTGCAATCCTTAGATCTTTGCAATACTATTTCTAATTTAACCGGCTTAACTTTTTTGGCTACAAAACTTGTCATTGCAAACTGCGTTTCACTTTTAAGGCATATTAAAAAATTCGCATTTAAAACAATTTTACTTAAAAATAAAAATATTGATAACTTTATTAACACAAACACATTTCAATGCAAATGTATTAAAGTAAAACGATTGAACGATAAATGGCATAACAGGTATCCTTTTGCAACATACTGAGTCTTGAGTCTGATATAAATCTTGATTCCTTAACAAAATGTGTAACTTAAAATTAACTTATTATTGACAATAAAAGTAACTACCTATTATAAAAGTTGTCCATGATTTCGTTCTAGCGTTACTTCTTTAAAAACTGCACTTCGACATGTTTCCAGAAATCCCAATTTGTTAAATAACTTTATGCTTGACGAGTTGTCCTCCTTGATTTTTGCTATGTACTTCTTCACATTTAATTTGTGTGCACCTATAAAATTCGTAAGGTTTTCATTGTGGTTCACTGCTTCAATGCTAGTAAGCTTATTAATTTATCTATTTGTATATAATACGTTATTATAAGTATTATTTGCATTGATTAACTCGCTTATTCTGCTTAACGTAACGGAAATCACAGTAATATATAAAGAATAAAACAAATTATGTACCGAATTCCATCATCAATTTCAATGCCTCGGTAGCACATCCTTTCCTCTGAGATGACTTTTCAGCAATCATGATTTCGATTTCTGCTTCTTGGGGATCCTGGTGATTGAAAAACAAATTAGTATCGCCTATCATGGCTACCTCTTCGTTTTCGTTGTTGGTCTCGAACTTTGCTTTGTCTAATATGATGAAGGTACATTCTAAAATAAAGTAAAACAAAATAGTCAAAATCTTAAATAAAGTGCACTTTTAGTTCGTAAACTAGAGACTAGAAGAAATAATAAAGTCAAATCAAATCTAAACTCCGAACTAAAATAACAGCTATACTGTATTGTATCAATACAATCAATAGTTCACTTGAGCGTCCAGATGAGTTCCATTCTTTTTTCAAACTGATATTTCATAATTTTTATTTGTAATTTGGTTGTCGCAGAAAATTAGAAAATTAAAATTGCTATATACTATTATGCCGTAAAAGTAAAGGGTATTTTGATCTGTAACTGTATAATAAACAGACTAGATAAGGTCGGTGCATAAAATATCATAGCTATACTATATCGTCATTTCATAACATAAAATACAATTATAAAAAAATAACTCACTATCAGTATCTTCAGCCCAGCTTTTTTGCATTGCAAATTCTTCTTCCAATGTTAGCCTTTCTGATCCAGTCAATCTAAGAATTTCTTCGTCTCCCATCCATTCATGATACTTAGGTACATGCGAATCGCGATAAGGCACCAAAATCACAGTTTCGCCGATAATCTTTAGAGAGTTGTCATGCTTCATTTCTTGAAGTTTTAATGTTTCAATGTTTACATCTTAGACTTTGGAAATGACTTAAATGTTTTTAGAAAACACTGGGTACATTCATATCCGCATATTCTCCAAATTCCAGACAGATGACGACAACTACAAAAATCAAAATATTAAAAAACTAATTTTGATAGCGGTTGATCATAAAATATTGAATATATGATTTATATAATACATAATACGACATTATCAGTTATTTTGTTATTTTTTTCTTAATCATTATTTAAATGTATTAAATTAAAAATCAAACTAAACGAGTGACGAGTTAAACTTACTTGAATCTGTTGTTGGAGTGAGTTTAAGAAAAAACCAACGAGATTTAATGTGTTATTTTCTCCTCTTGCAGTTTCCAGGAATTCTGTAATTTTGTGAATATTTCCACTCAATTTCCCCAAGCCATGGTTGATTATTTTTTATTTTTTATTGTGGTAAAAATTAAAAAACTGAATGTAAACTTCGCGCTATGAAAGTCTAAATATTATGATCATTTATTATTGTTGTCCCAACATTAGGCGGTTACTTTCAAACGATACATATGCAATTTGAGAATTTTGACTGTGTTCTAGCTTGTGGCTTGCGAAGCACTTCCAACTTCACGGAGAAAATAAAAAATTATATCCGGAAATTCTGGACTCTGGCTGGAGTGTCTGGAGCAGTAACCTGGATTTTTTGTCTAAAAATAGAGCCAGGTCACAGGCAGGTGTTATGTACTTCGCTTAGGTTAAATAGATAGGCAGTAAATAGTGAATAGGTATCAAGATTCTTGTCCAGACAGACTGAACAGTTTATTTTTAATTTCTGATATTCAATATTATTAGAATTAAAAATTTCAGATTTTAAGTTGTAAGTTGGTAAGTCTAAAAAGTATCTAATTAAAATATATATGTTAAATAATATTAAATACCTTGTCAATTTAATCACATTGTAGTAATTTTGAATGTGTATTAATTTGTGACTACTATAATAAATATTAAGAATTACCTTCAAAATGCTAGTCACTAAATAGTTATTTTATTGATTATTGATTACTAATATAATAGGGATAATATATTTCATATTATATTTAGATGAGATATATTAATATATTAAACAATATATTAAATAATTACACAGTACTATAAATTAATATATTAAACAATATATTAAATAATTACACAGTACTATAAATTAATCGAAAATAATTTTTGTTGCAGTCGTTCAATTAAAATCAGCAATGGGACGACGATCTGTCAATACCACTAAAAGTGGTAAATTTATGAATCCAACGGACCAAGCAAGGAAAGAAGCAAGAAAGAAAGAGTTAAAAAAGAATAAAAAACAAAGATTGCTAGTTCGTACTGCAGTTTTAAAAAATAAAGATCCAGGAGCAATTATTCAAGAGCTTGACAAACTAGATGAAATCGAATATAATCCTCTGGAACCTCCAGCTTTGGCGGAAAAAGTTCTCAAAGATAAAAGAAAGAAACTAAAGGAAACGTTAGATAGAGTGATGAAGATGTATGTAAGTTGCAGTTTTAATTACGATATCCGGGTGTACAATATATAAACGGTTCCATTCCAAAATTAAAGCATTTAATAGTTTATTTAATGCTTACAGTAATGGTGTTTTATTTTTTACAGCAAAAGGAAGACGCTGCGTATTGGAATGAATTAAAACATATTGAAGCAGATTATGAGAGGAGACGATTTCATAGAATACAATACTTTGAGGCTGTGAAACAGGCAGAAACAATTTCAGTTGAAGATATTCCTCTTCCAGAAATGGTTCCACCAAGTAATTCCAGCACAGGAACATCTGTGGCCGATATTCCTCTTCCAGGAGAAGAAACCGAACCAGAAATACACGGAATTCTCAAAAAAGGGGGTCCGTCGGTTGCAGTCCCACCACCTGTACAAACCTTTCAAGGTAAGGAACCGCCTGGGGTGCCTGTAGGAAGTCCTCCTGAATTATCAGATATGGATGAAGATTCGGATGAAGATATGGATACTTCTTCATCCAAAGTAAAATCTTCTTCCGAAAGAGCAAAATCTGTGCGTTTCGCTGGCGCGGATGATGATAAGGATAAGGAAGACGACGCTTTGAGCGAAATGGACAGGTTCATGAAAGAGGTAAAAATATCTTTTCTCCCAGAATATATAATAAATAACAAATAATATTGATTATAGTCGGCAGTATTTATCGGGTCTTTTTTCGGTCAAATCAGGTAGAGGAAGAATTCAAATCTATGTCGGAAGAGGATTTAAAGCCACCAGGAACTGAATCAGTGACAAAACCGGTTTTAGGATCCGGAGAAAATCCTGTGGCTCCAACTCCAGCCTCTCATGCACCTAAATCGTTATTTGCATCAGAAATCTCGTTGCATGATACTATGACAGCTAAACCTGACACAGCTGCCAGTGCAGCAACTGCTTTAGCAGCCGCCACCAGACCTACGCAACCACAGTTTTATAGTACTGGAATGCCGCCTCCTATCAATATGGCTGGACGAATGCGTTTTCCTCCACCTCCTCCTTTGCCAATGATGAGAACTCCAGGACCACCTGGCCCATATAATTTGGGTGGTCGACACTTCGGATCGAATATGGGACCGAGATTTAGACCAAACAACAGAAACTCTGTTTTCTCTGGAGCTCCTCATATAATTAAGTCCGATTCTAAGATTGTATCAGATTCTATGATACAAGCCAAACCTCAAATAAGGTAATCTTATAATTTTCTAAAAAATAGTAATAATCTCATAATAGTCAATCATAGTAGTTAAGTTAACGGAGCGAAACAAATTGCAACATGTTTTGTCATAATTATGTTATAGGAGTTTAAGCGCCGATGTCACAAGATTTGTACCTACTGCTGTCAAGACTAAGAAGGATGATGGTGATAAACCAAAAAGACAAGGTAAAAAATATTTATTTGCATTCCCAATACTATTGTAATATTTGTAATACAATGAATCTGTATTTTATTATGCGTACAGTTTACAATAATTTTTATTTGGTTTTAGAATATCAAATTGGCCATTCACATCCAGCATATAGGAATCAAAATCCACCAAAACCAACTCAAAATAAAGATGACGCTTACGCTGAATTCATGAAAGAAATGCAAGGATTAATTTAATTCTCAATTAAAAAAACTTTAAATATTTATGTCCGAATTGTATAACATAGCCGTTACTTATTTAGTGTAATGTAATGTGATTATGTCATGTATAAACACTATCGAAATTGACGATTGAGTTTTTTGATTTGTGTGAAGCTGTACTCTGAACGTCCTATAATTTTAGTGTACCTTTCATTTTAGTAAACTTTACTAGATACTTGTTTTTGAATACTATACTTTTGTTTCTGTAGATTTCTATGATGAAAATATTATGAAAATATACTTATTAGTTTTAATTTTACTGTTTGCTTAGTCATTAATTACGATTATTTATTATGTAACAAGATCAGATTGCAATCTGCCTATGTTTGTAAATGAATTAAAGTAAATATACACTTTTGAAATATTATGTATAATTTTACATTTTATTTGTTAGTGATAATTAAATATGAATTGTTATAAAGGTGCATATTAGATAATATCACTCTTTTTCAATTGACACTAACCAAATATGGAATACTGTAAGACATTTTATTTAATAATAATATATTATTATACATACGGTATTATTAGTATAAATATTCACATTAGTCAACCTTTACAGTTAATAATGTTTGTCTTACGAAGGCGAACTTATAACAATAAGGAATCCAACCAACAGTTCGGTTGATTCTAATCAAATCATACATAATATCATAATATTGTTTTGAGCCTGAGATTATTTTTGCTGGCACTCCGTAGAGTCTTTATTTTTTGAGTTGTAGTCAAAGCAGGTTTCGATTGAGTACAAGTTATAGGGGGTACTGAAGGAGGACGTGGATGGCAGCAGTCAGTATCTCCACAAGTCCACTTTTTGTTAGGGTAGAATTCTTGGCGCTCTGAAAGTCGGTAACTGTGTGCATTTGGCTGCGGTCCTGTATTGGGTCGTAGGGTAGTTCATGGCCAGTCTCTAAGGACATATTATTAGCCAACTGATTTACGATTTCTGGCTGACCAATCATTTGCTGATTTTGAATTTCAGCAGCAGTCAAGTCTTCCTCCTCATCCTATCATATCATTGTTTGTTAAAGTAGAAATGGAAGATAAAATGCAATACTTAGCCTTAAAATTAATACCAGTTTTTTTTTTAAATCTTTAAGGTTTTAAAAAATACACCTCGTCATCTTTGGGTCTTGGTTTAGGAGTAGACTCATTGTTCGAATGAACATTTATTTTAGCAGAATACTTAGCTTGTTCAACTGCTTCCCTATCATTGGGTTTTCTCCAACCGCGTTCTGTATCAAAATACCAATGGTTTTCAAATGCAATTCTTTTCACCGTATCTCTTTTTGTATCCACTGTCACTTCGTACCCTTCTCCAAATATGTTAAAACCGGAAACTGCGTTTCAACTGACAGGTTCACCCCACTGCACGCATGTTTGATCATCATTCGAGTTTTCAACTACAATAAAAAATTATAACAACCTGTATTAAGTATTTGGCTAATGTAAACTACTATTGCAATAACAAGCAAGCATATTATAGATATTTGAAAATAGCATTATTAAATGGATATACGCAGATGATTTCTTACAGGCACTTGAATTGCAAACTCTACTATTTGCAATTGAAGATCGGGATCAAGTGGAATTGCTCTCCATAATGTATCACTTGTTTTCAAATCAGAAAAAAGTACTTTCGGTTTGGCCGGATGTATGCACCTTAATGAAGACGGATTCCAGGGGGAGCAAACAAGTAGAGCTGTGAATGAATCATTAATATAAAATACTATATTAATTTATTAGTAAAAGCATACATATGAGTAGGTACAGGTACCTATAGTTTTCAGAGAATAATTGTTTGGACTAAAATTGAGGAAACGGAAATTGATTTTGTAATTACTGGAAAATGTTGTGTCGGCATTGCACGTAGTCGGAAGACATCTCCATAATTTAGAGGGGTTTTATTATCATCTGGACAATTTGGGCTGAAATTAAAAAAAATGAAATGTAAATAAAATTATTTCGATGAAGTGATGCTTTTCTTACGTTAACAATAGCCCATTTTAATTACTTTTCTATGAAGAATGAATTTCGAACAACTGGAAACAAATGGGGAGAAACTGAAATGATACTGTCTGTATTCAAGTAAGGAGCATGAACGATTGAACTGGGTGGAACGGCAGCACTCAATGCTAAATGAGCTTTTTTGCAATAATTTTTTTTAAAAGGCTAATAAATAATAATAATAATGAATGAAGGTAAGGAGTTAAGTTGGCTGGGAGTTCTACCTGCAAGTAATCAGTATATTATATCTCATTAAAAGCAATTTCATGTAACAGCTTGATCCCCCCCGAAACCAAATCCTGTATACGGCCTAGTACATGAAACTTCTAACTGACATGACTTTAAATTGTCAAGAATTGAAAATATGTCAGCTTACTGGCTTTAGGAGAATATCCACCATCTTTTGAGATCTTTGGATTGACAGGTCTTCACACTCTCGTTTCATGAGAAACTCTGGTCGTTTCAGCTATTAAAAACACGATTAATTATTGTGATTGACAAATAAATGGCATCAAATTAGTAGTTGTCCCATATTTAACGGGTCAAAATGAATAATAGTTAAATAGTTATGTCCACAACTCGGATTGAAACTGTACTTTTTGGTAATAAATACCACCTAACTTTCGAATACTATACTACTTTTATTCTAAGGTGCATGCATGCATAATATTTTTTGCATATTCAGGGTCTAGTAATGGTATATTGGTATAACCACGGTCTAGCAGAAATGTTTACGCTGTAAAGTAAACAACTAACACAACTCATAATGCGAAGCTTACTTTCTTTGTGTATATATAATTTGTTCTGAAACAGTTCCAGCACAAATGATGCATGGACATAATATTATTGTCACAGTGTACAGTACAGTACACCAAACACTTTCGCACCCAACTAAAATAATAAAATCCCCCAAAAACTTTTGGTATATGTATGAAGGGGGACTATACTTAATGAGAACACAAACCTCGCATGCATTGATATTAAAATCGATATTGATATTAGTATAAACAATAAAGGAAAAGCGCACTTAAGGAAATAAAAGTACACACAAAATGTGATAATTTAAAATAAAAGGGACGCTAAAAACAATAAAAATTATGATACTTATTATAACATAACTGACTAAAAAAGAAACAAAAAAATGTGATAGTATAAAATAAAAGGGACACTAAAAAATAAACTTAAGCTATATGACTTATCGACTAACGGACAGGGAGGGATATAAAAAACATCGAACGAATGGACTATACTGAATCGAAAAGGCAAAGGTGAAAGGTAACGAAGTTTAAAGAATATTGTAAAACCATCATTATGGAAAAAATTTCAAAACTGTATAATTCATTATAATGTATAAATACTTTTTATCTAAGTATTTCAAATATTCGAGATTTTTACCATTTTATGTCTTCATTTATTCTCCATATATCGTAACTTCGTATACAGATACAGAATCTAAAATATAAAAAAATAATTCATAAAACAACAAATTATTTAAAAATAACATATAAATGTTTAATTAAAATATTTAAAAGATTTACCTGCTTCACCATGTAGTATTTTTTTGAATTTCGAATTTTTAAAAGTAAGATATATTATAACACTCCTCTTTTTATACATTCTGCTGTGGGTATTGGTTTTTAATGACATTGACAATAGTTTTAAACAAATATTAAACAAAAAATGTTTATTATATTAATGCAACTTAAAATTGTGTAAACAAATTGTTAACAATAAAATGTCTTTTGGGACTAACTGTCAATATTATGACTATGAGTATTGTTTGTAGGATTTAATTATTTGTGCAGTTCCTCTTGAACAGAAATCTTATATTTTTGTTTCTCTTGTCTAGTGGTATAAGTTGTGTTGTGTGTATGTGCTCACAACTTCTACCACCTTATCAAAGACGAATTCTTTAAAAATATCGTAGAAACTTACAACTTACATCACGACAATAGTCACAAGTTAGCTAGACCATCTCGTCTGTGTGAGCTAAGCCACAGCACTGGGTAGCAAAATTCAGGAGGACAATATAGCCAAGAGTTTGCCTATCTCGTCTGTACACCAAGCCTCACGAGTCTTACAAAATTACACCAAGACTTCATAGCCAGGAGTTGGTCTATTTCGTCTGTGTGAAGCCTCACGAACCGTACAAAATTAACAAGGAAAATATAGCCAGGAGTTGGTCTATCTCGTCTGTGTGAACTTAAGCCTCACGAGTCTTACAAAATTACACCAAGACTTAATAGCCACGAGTTTGCCCGTCTCGTCTGTATAAGCCTCATGAGTCTGACAAAATTACACCAAGACTTTATAGCCGCGAGTTGGACTATCTCGTCTGTATAAACTGTAGCCTCACGAGTCTTACAAAATTACACCAAGACTTCATAGCCAGGACGGCCAGGAGTTGGTCTATCTCGTCTGTGTGAAGCCTCACGAACCGTACAAAATTAACAAGGAAAATATAGCCACGAGTTGGTCTATCTCGTCTGTGTAAACTTAAGCCTCATGAGTCTGACAAAATTACACCAGTACAATATAGTCACGAGTTGGCCTATCTCGACTGTGAACAACGTGCCCACCCGCTAACATAACTTGCTCTCAAGCAGTGAATAGACAGAGCATGCCCTATGCTGCTTGTGTTACCAAAGCGAGCGATTTTCACGTACATTACAAAAGCGAGGTACAAGCTGGCTATGCTCTCTTGAGTATGTTCAGCTAGGGCGCTCGGAGCAAGCAGACTTGCTTGGGCAAATAATACGGAGCTAAGCTCCATGGATCCAATGATTGTATTACAACTCTTCTTCAATAGAACTTACTCTAACTCTACTAAATGAATACACTTTCTATGCATTCTATAAATTTATTATAAGTACTACTAATTTATTGCTGAATTTATTTTACAATCTATTTAGTTTTAAGTATTAAAATTTACTCCAACAAAAGAATATGAAGGAAATGAAAAGTTAAAAAGGCTTTTGCTATATATATGGAAGAAGGAAAACTAAGTTGGCAATGGGATGTGTAAGCATAGAAGCTAAGGAATGTATTTTCCATCTATGTTATGCTCAGAACCAATGATAACCAGCTTCCATGAGAGAGAGAAAAATAATAAGAGCTGTGTGGTGTGTGCGTGAATTGTAGAGTGAATTCGTTTGTGTGGGATTCCCTTGCAGTTATACACGCTTTGAGCCTACAGATCTTACAATGAAAAGCGGGGCGAAAATAATGAAATGCCAAGAACATCTAGCGAAAGCTCTAAGTGGGCAAGTAAGTAGGTGGGCATTTCAACAAAATACTCACTTTGTGAGGCAAAACACACAAAATCCTCTGTTGATGCTTCTCAGTAAGCGTATATGTAGGGGGACCCTTCAACATTTTTGTCAGCAAGAATGTGTTAACAGACTGTGCAGTCTTTGAGGCGAAAGTGAGCTGAGCAACATTTGGTGTGTACAGCTTTATGTGCCGAAGAGAACTTGCACAGAAGAATTTGATGGAAACAC